>JALPCA010000190.1:0-17771 GCA_026538345.1 Cryptococcus sp. GC_Crypt_4 | reverse complement strand
TTTCGAAATATCATGGAGATTCCTTTCTTGATTACGACGTCCCGACGTTCTTGGAACTCCTCCATGCATGCCAATGAGGCGGTATAGTATGAATCAGGATCTATCGGTGAAATAACGGGTTTCTGATGGATGGTGATGTGTATTGTGCCGTGTTGGCTGATGATTCTACACGGTGTATAAACAACATCAAAGGATGGATAGCTATCCGTGTGTCCGTCTAATGATGGAGCAACCCTCAAAATGATCTTTCTAGTCACGTCAACAAGTATTTCTGATTCTTTTGATCTTAGCTTTGACAACTCTTTCAACCTCGACAACTCGACATTTCGGATTCAGAACGAGGTAATTTCGATTTCTCGGCGGGCATGTATTGGTAAAATCCTCGACTCGAATCGATATGCCCTCCCCACCTCTCTCACCTACTCCGCGCAGGTGGAGATCACCTCAATCAGAACATCATCCAGATTTCGCTACTCTCCTATCATCATTTGATCAGCCCCATTCAAGAGCAGGATCAGATCCAGGAATCACTTCCTCGTTGACACCAGTAATCACTACTTCAAGAGAAGAACGTGGATTTCCAGGATGGAGAACGAATGCAACTTCCAATACTACGCCCTCTTCCCAAGATGATGATGAGACGGAAGTGGAGTTTCTGACAGCTCCTGGATCACCGGAAAGGGGTGTACCGACTATCCGAACAACTTCACCTTCACCTCAACGATATGCCCCTTATGGTGAATCCTCTCGCTCTGAGCTATTCAAGGACGCGCCTTCATCTTCTCATTCAAGATCACCAAGTGCGACTAGTGATGATAGGCTAAGTCCCTTGCCTACACCACCAACCGGATCTCAGATCTTTGGAGAAACATTCAATACAGCTGGAAGAATGGGAGTGACGCGTAACTTCGGGTCTAGTGGAAGTCTCTCTGGTCCACGACAACCTGGTAAGTAATCTTGATAGGATGCTATTACCCTATTGACGCGTCTCAGGTGTTTCGAGAAACCTTTCAATCGCTTCTGTACATCCTCAGCAGACTGGTCAATCAACAGCCACCATCGATGCAGCCTACGAAGGAGTGTTCAGTCAACTCGACGCTCTCGCTAATCAACCTCTATTACTCCATGATCCCGCTTCATCTCCTACAGCTTCATCCCGTTCGACGTCACCCACTCCGATTGCCACATCTCATACAGTCGGCCTCTCCATCACGTCACCCTTATCTCCTCGCTCATTCGGAACAGGAGCTAGAAATCTCGCTCAACTTGACGCGGTGTCCGAGCGTACTGAACCGACTTCATCCCCTAGCATCCGAGATTCTCCTCCTCCCAGATCTACCGATACCATCATGACTACCACTACGGCTATTGCCATGAAATACCCCCTTCCTGCTAGTCCGAGCAAGAGTGCAACGCGCTCGGGTTTTGTCTCGCCCAATATCACCGGTGGTGCAAGTGGTACACCTCAATCATCGCCTAAAAAGGCTAGTGATCTTATCAAGATGTTTGAACAGAGAAAAGAAAGGTCAAAGCTTCCTCCTCCACCGCAGCCTAGTTTCTCACCCGCTATATCGAAAAGTTTGACCAGTAGCGTGTTTGGAGGACCTATAGCCTCGATTCCTACTCTACCGTCAGTTTCACACTCACCTTCTCCACCACCTCCACCTGTACCAGCTAGACCGAGCGAGAACGTTTTCACTCCTCCAACAGTGACTTCCGCTCCGCCATCTTCATTCCGACAGCCTGTGGAAGTGACGAAAGGTACACCTAGTCCTCCGCCCAAACCATCTTCACCTATATCTCAGGTCAGAACGATGATTGCCTCATGGCGGGCTAGAGCTGGATCTCCTACTCAAAGAAGTGTTGGTATGTCAGGTACAGAGGGTGATACACCTCGTTTGTTCGGTCGAGATAGAAGTTGGAACGTATCGATTCGTCGAAGAAGACGACACGAAAGTGGCGATAATACTCCCTTGGCGGAAAGTGGTGAGGGAGATGTAGAATATCCTCCAGAGGACCATCATCTATCAGATGTTCCTGCACTCAGTCCTAACGTACCTGGTGTGACTGGAGATAACACCGAGGACGTCGGTCAGGGAGATGCTAGAAGAACGCCTTCGGTACGATCTGTTGCTGGGACTGAAAGCTCTGAGCCGACGGTGAAGCTCACTGGAGACGTATGTGACCAATCATGGACATGGCTCATGCTGACGCTCTTATCACAGCCACTTCGAACTGGATCGATGTACTACCTCAACGTTCATTCCACGTCGCTCAGTCATGAGCACACTTGGGTGCAGTGTGATGCGAGACTTCACGTTGACGGTCTACAATTGAAGTGGATGAACGAATCTCAACAAAGTCTGGAGGTGGTACTGGATTTGAACGGATGTCAAGGTATGTGAATACAATCCAGCATTGCGTGTTGTGAGTAACGTCTCCCAGAAGTTGCTTCGACCTTGAGTCCAAACCATCCATTGGCGGGCGGGGATCTGGGCGCAGCTGCTGCCAGAAGACAGGGAGAACTGGCGGAGAACTTGTATCCTTTTCAACTTGTTAGTAACAACATTCCTCACTGAACATCCGGTATATTCACTGATATCTGTAGGTATACGACGATGGCGTAGAAAGACTGGGCTGTGATAGTGCTCGGGATCGAGGTAAATTTTTCGACCACTGATCATGACAGTAAGCTGACTCTCTACAGTCAGATGGGTCAATGCTATCTGGAATGTCCTCGAACGACCCAGAACAGAGCCAGGATCGAATCGAGCGACCTCATTACGCACTCGATCCCGACCTACATCACTCGTCTCTGCTGGAGACGGTTCATCATCCACTCACTACCTACCTCAATCAGCACAGGTATCACGCTTGGAGTCTGTTACTTCGGCATCCGTCACGACACCGACATACTCCACAGATGACGCCGTAGTCAGAACATCAGCGGGTTTCGCAGCCCCCTTGGATCGTCTTGGATCTCGTCGACTTGCTGCCACCAGGTCTTTGAGAAGAGTAGCGTCTGAAGCGGATCTATCAGAATCTACAGGTACAGTAGATGAGTTCAGGTCGGTGGAACCGGATGTCTCGACTATTCCGCTCACAGTCGATGCTGCTAGAGCTAGAAGAACATCGAGGGGCTTTACATTTGCTGGTGGAATTCTACCTCCTGCTCTACCATCCCCTCCCCCAGTTTACACTTCTCCTGGAACACATGCCAGCGAGACACAGACGTTCACCACGGTCATGTCGAATATCCCACCAAGCTCTCGATATTCGGATGCACAATCTAGTACGCCAGTCGGGACTGCTCTTCAATACACTTCCACTCGATCGGTGGTCACTGCTCAACCGAGTACACCAATGGCAACTGGTCAAGCTTACACCACCTCTGCATCAATGTACACTGCCGCTCAGTCAACTGCGGCGGAAACAACTCAATCATGGTCAAGTCCATCGACGATGCGTACCGCCTTGCAATCGACGTATGCGGTAGCAGCTCCAAGTGTATCAAATACTGAACATACGGCTGTACCAGGTTTGGCTATCAATCAAGCTACTCCAAGCGTCAGTGGAAGCGATAATGCCACTCGACCAGGTGTATCATCGACAATGTACGAGAGTCTTCAGACCAGTATGGTTACAACTCCAGGAGGATCTGAAGGGTATGAGACTGCTCGAGAGTCTTTCCTCTCGACGACGAACGGGGGGCTCATGTCGCCCTTCGAGACAATCTTGGAGAGAGCAAACCAACTATCTCTGGTGACCTCCAGAGACTCGGTGGCGACGTACGATACTGCTCCACCGCCTGTCCCGTCTCATGATTCCAGCTATGCTACCGCGTCGATCGGCTCGGCTCCTAGTCGAATTCCTAGTCCGGCTCCGACGAGATATCAGCTGTACGATGATCTTGTCAAGAGCGCTTATACCGATCTATCGGATACCAAATCACAATACGACACGACATTCACGGAGCCGGAAGGGAAGACATTGATTTACCTCACCGCTCGACCTCCTACAACCCGACAATCGACTAAAAGCGGTTATTTCACGGCACCGCCAAAGTCATCATCGAGCTATATCACTGCTCCACCTCTACCCATTTCTCGATCGAATTCTGAACATCTATCTTGGAGATCTGACGTACAAGATCGAGCGGAGAATGCTACTCACATCTCCGAACCTGATACGGATTACGGTCTGATCGCTGATCTTGAGAGAAACTCTTCTTCGGGAAGTGAATATCCTAGATCTGTAGGAAGGAGAAGGTCGATCCGAAGTCAGACCAGTCGATATAGTACTGCACCTCAGGGTATCACTACGCCTGGAAGATCTACGGAAAGTGGAAGAAGTGCGTATGATACTGGGAGGGAGAATACGCTATATAACACAGCGAGAGCGACTGAATATGCTACTGCAGCGACTTGGCATACTCAGAGTACATATCTGACTACTGCTGGAGGGACCCAAGAGTGAGATTCCTATTCTTAATTGATGAGTACTTGACTAATGACATCAGGACGTATGATACCGCTCGAAGTCGACCTTCCACGGTTCAAGATCCATCGAGGCCACCAAGCGTGTCTACAGCCCAATCTGTAGCGAGCTCGCGAATTCGCCGTGTGCCGGTACCGTCACTCCCTCCTCCTACTCCGTCTGGAGGCGGTTCTACCAGTGGTACCTCGACATCATCGCTCCCTTCCTACTCATCTGTGTCGGACCCTGGTGTCAGAGCAGCAGATGTTCAGCGATTAATGGTGAGTATCTTCACTTGTGTCGTCTTCATCCAGGCTGACGAGAGCAGAACTACCTCATGGGTCAAGATCAAGCTCGAGCAGGACAGAACACCAGAATAGAAAACCAGCTCAATCGTATCGAAGGTGGAGTTCAGACTATCACCGAGATCATGCCAGGTGTCAGGGATCGACCTCCCCCAGTCCCATCAAAGTTCGATGATGATGACGACTCTCCGCCATCTTCACCATCTTCGACCTCCACTGCTCGACCAGTGACTCCGCCGCCGTTCTCAGCGGATTCCATCTCGAAGCAGTTCGACGATATGAGGAATTTACTCGGTACTCTTATTGGTCGTACTGATGACATTGCCAATGAGGTGGTAAGGAGAAGGGAGTTTGATGTTGAGATCGCTCCTCGACCTGGACTCGCTCGATTGGAGAATCTACTGAGAAGGACACTCTCACGCCTTGGTGATACGGACTTGGACGATATCGAGCCGATGGTGAAAGGCTCACCTGCGAAGCGACCGCCCTTGGCGAGAGACGATACATACTCCGATAAAACCATCACTGGGTCAATGTACACCGGTTCGAATGCCATGTACTCGGATGAGTATGAACCAAAGATCAAAGCGCCTGCTCATTCGTTCATGGAGGAATACGACAAGTCTCGACGAAGATGGTCAGAAGTACCTGATTCGCTGCTGGATGGTGATTTACCTGAACAAGAATTTGATGAGGAGTTCGCTATGGCAAACTTACCAACTGATACTCCTCCCGAAGAGTACGACCTCGATCCGGTGTCTATTCCTCCTCATATCGCCCAAAAGCTACCTCGACGTGGACCTCAAGAAGAGGTCGATTATCAATCAGAGTATTCGCCATCTCAGTATGGGTACGAAGCACAAAATGAAGCTCCAACACCTGTACTCAAAGACCCTTCTCCTTTAACTCCATCTCAGGATCTACAAGATCCCGCTCCGATCCCGTTCAGGATGGAAGATGTTCCAGAAGAAGATGTTCCAGAAGAAGATGATGGTCAATCTCAATATACCGATGAATTCGATCGTGGACCATCTAGGAGACTACCTCCTCCTCAGCCTGTCGACGTCCCTACTCCAGTTAGATCACCTGGTAACTTGCCTCCGCAACAACAATATCCCATGGGTGGTGGACCGTCTATGATGAGACCACCGTTCATGGGCGGTATGCGACCTCCTCCACCTGGTATGGGTGAAATGCCTAGACCAAACTTACCTCGTATTGCCGGCGTGCGTGATCCTATCTCTACTACGTAGTAAGCTATATCGTGCCTTTACAACACGCCATCAGCTAATCAATCCAGCTTCCGTCGTGGGTTTCCTCCTCCTGGTCCAATGGGTATGCCTGGGATGGGCATGTTCCCTGGTCCTATGGGTGTTCCCGGTCCGGTACGCTGCCAATCGCTCTCTGGTCAAAAAGCTGACAACTATAGGGTATGGGTCCATTCATGCCTGGTCTTCGCCCTGGTCTTGGTGGATTTGGTGGTCCAATAGGTCCTGTAGGTCGCTTCCTCAGCCTACTTGTACGCACAAGCTAATTGAGCAGAATGTCAACCCGTCTCTTCGTCGTCCTGGTTATTTCCCTCCTGGTGTCAACTCTACCGGAGATTATGGTCTTCCTGCTGCTTCTCGTTACAATCCTGGTTATGATCCTCGTCCACCTGGTGGTCCTTCCCATCAGTTACCTCCTGATACCGGTCTTGGTGATACTACGTCTTCCGATACTACTCTTACGCCTTCTTCTGCCGGTCATCAACTTGTCACACCACTGCCTGTTCACGAACCTCTTCCTGCTCAAGTCCACAGTCCTGGTGCTGAGTCGGTAAGTATGAAATTCAGTCTGATATTCGACTTCTCAGCTGATGTCAGCAGGATGACAGTTTCAGAAGGACAATGGAGAATGCTCAAATTATGACTCATGCTCAAGGTGAACAACAAAACGAAATGTCTCGGTATCTCCATGGAATGTCTGATCAAATCGAAGATGCTCGTCGACACAATCAACAGGAACTTGCTGATATCCTCGGTGATATCTCGCGACTACGAGACGAGTTGAAACCGAAACATGTTACCGGTCACGTTTTACCTGATGGTCGAGTTGTTCTCTCCAATGGCGATATCATTGAAGGTATCAGAGGGGCTCCGACGCCTGGTGCTCCTCCAATTATTACTCCGCCAACTACTGCTCACGTCAAAGGAAAGGTCTTACCAGATGGGACGGTCATGGTAGGTGATAGGATTGTTGATGGTATAAGGGGTGCTCCGAGTATGCCTACTGCGGCGGACCTCGCGCCTCCAGAGAAGATCAAGGATATGGAACAGGATAGGAAACTCGCTTCTCTCGCTGACAAAGGTAGGCATTGCATCCCATAAGATCAAGCTGACGATTGCAGTGGCTGAACTTATGCACCGGACCAAACCTCGATCAGCCAATGGTCTTCGAGCGGATGAAACGGTATTGGGCGATGATGAAGCTCTCTCAATCAAAGCTCTCGGCGCTACACCTCGTAACTCCAATACCGATGTCATCCGCGAAAAGACGTATATCACAGAACACGAGGTCATCCAGAAAGGTCCAGGTGCTCGACACACGGAGAAAGAACATGAAAAAGAGATTGAAAGGGACTTGTTTACAGTTCCACCTGCAGGTGTGTCCGCTGCGGACGTTCCGCTTCCACCTTCACATCCTTCTTCCGATATTGGAGGCGGTCCTGCTGTGGCTACTACGGTTCGCATCAACCCTCGAACTGGAAAGCCAATCAGTATGCCTGCTCCTCTATCGCTTTCACCTCGTGATCCATCTCCTATTATTCCAGTTACCGATGCTGCTTTAGCGCCTCAAATGATCCGAGAAGAGCATGAAGAGGTGAGTGCAGCTCAAGTCGAGACCTAAGAGCTAATGAGTGCAGGTCATTCAACGCCCTAATGGTGGTCCACCAATTCATACGCATACTACTACGCGAACGTACATTCGACCAGACGGTACTCAAGTAGTCGAAACTGATCAAATGCCTGTAACACTTGGAGATCCAACTTATCCTGCGCCGATATCCGTCGTCCCGCCTACTGTCCTCGGCGATCCTAGCCATCCACCTCACCATACTTCTGATCATCAAGAGATCATCACTCAGCCTGGCGTTGTACCTGTTGATACGAGTCATACGAGCTTTGTCGAGACTAGAGGTCCTGCCGGTACAATTGTAGCGAATATTCCTCCAGGTACGGCAATGAATGTTCCTCCTGGTACCACAGCTGTACTTCCAACTGCGGGTGCCCCGACTACTCTCGGTAATGTTCCACCTGCATCTACTGTTGGCGGACCTCCTCCTGCCACGACTGTTGGTAATCTTCCTGCTACTGCTGGACCAGGTAGTATTGCTCCTGCAACAACTATGGCGAACGTCCCATCCGGCAAACCCCCTAAAGAAGTTTGGGACACCAATCATCCAAAAGCACCGAAAGCGACTACTTTGTCCAATGTACCGACTGGTCCCCCACCACCCGATCCTGTGGTAATGGGCAATGTCCCTGCAGGCGGTGCAGGTGCTGCTGTACCTACACCTGTCTTGGTGGAATCTGACGTTGGGAACTTGCCACCGGTGGGTACTGCTGTCATGTACCCCATCACTGGTACGACTGGAAAGGTCAAGACTAGCGGTGGAGGCAAAGGCGTACGGTGGGATGATCATCTACCTGGAAAAGATGTCCCGGCTACTCCTAGCAAATCACCAAAGTGAGTTGTTGTAATTTATGTATGGGGATCGATTCTAATCAATCAGGACCACAACATTGTCCAACGTTCCTTCTGGTCCTCCTGAACCTGCTGGTACGACCACTGTTGGTGACCCTGGTATGCCAGCTAGCGGTCCTCCACCTATGATATTGGGTGATGCCGCTACACCTGGAGATATTCCTGGAGCCGCTCCGGTTCACACTCACGACCAAACTCTTCATGACACCAATCACCCTATCGAAGGTCGAAAACCATCTGGAAGCGGAGGTAGTATACTTTTGAAACTCAAACCTTCCAAATCGAACGATAAACTGGCCAATACCGCTCCTGCTCCAGCCACTGCCACTATACCGAACATTCCGGCTACCGAGCATCATAACGTGGTACCTGGACCCTCTGGCGCACCAGGTATAGGAGATCCGGTACCAGTGACAAATTCCGGTAAAGACACCAGGTTCTCCGATACTGCGTATGTCGCTCCAAGTGCTGGTCATCATGATACACTCGAAGGACCGCCTCATCCTGGTGTACTTCCAGTTATACCTCAAGGCGATAAACAGCATAACAAGCTGAAGAAGCCGAAGCCGGATGGTACACTGGTGGCGGGACCAGGTCACGGAGAGACGATTGTAGGAGATGCCCCTGGAGGAGGTACTATACATAATATCCCCTCTGGCGGCGGTGGGTCAATGCCAGGAGGTGATGGGGATCCTACTATCATAGTTCCAGGTGGAGGTGATGGCCATGTACCCGCGTCTGGAGGTAAAGGTAGTACCACCGTGCTTCCAGGTGGCGGTAAAGGTAGTTCAGGAAAAGGAAAAGCAGGTTCGACTATCATACCAGATCAACCTTCAGGTACACATGGCGCTATTCCGTCCGCTATGCCTGCGGATCTACCAATTCTCGAGGAGGTTGTTCTTCCCGACGGATCCAGAGCGTACATCCGCAGAGGATCCGCTACTCCAGCATCGGTCGCCCTTCCTAATCTCCCTATAACTGATGGTGGTGGATCAGACAACAAGTCGAAAAAAGGGAAACAAACCGACAAGGTCGATACAGAAACGTCAATCCCAGCTACAGCTCCTGGTGGTCATGTTATGACAGAATCGGAAATGGGTAAAGGACACTGTATGATGTGTTGTCCCACAGCACCTCGAGATGCTTCTGGAAGACCGATATATCCATGTATGCACCAAGATGGTCTCTCCGGTAAGAGCGCCATGGACGCAGGTCGAGATGCAGCTGCTGCTACGCCACTACCTCCTGCTGCAGGATCTACCGGAGGTGGGAAACTGAAGAAACAGCCGGCTATACCACCTGCAGTCGAAATTGGGCCAATAATTGAAGAAGGGGATACGAACACCCATGAGGATATTCATGTGGATGTACCTGGAAGCGGAAGTGGGAAAGGAAAGGGAAAGCCGACAAAAGGAATGAAGGGAACAGGTGGTTTAGGAGGGGATGATGATCCGATGGAAGAAGCGAGGAAGCTTGCAGGTGAGTACTGGTTTGTATGTGGTAACATGAGCTGATGGTTTATAGCCAAACAGAAGGCTGCTGCGGAGACTGCTGGTGAGTGAAACTAGTGTTGTCTCAAATATGTATGCTAATGGTTCAGCTGCCGAGACGGCTGAGAGAGAGAGAATTCAGAAGTTGAAAGAGGACAAAGCGAAACTGGCAGAAGATCGTCATAAACAGCAAGTTGATGCTTTGCTTGACCTTCGAAAGGCTCTTGTGAGTGGTCTCATTTGGTCAAAGGTCTCGTGAGGATGTTTCTGACGGATCTAGGATGCAATGGCCAATGATTCCAAGACGTATCAAACCAAGGACGAAGAACGGCTCAAATCATCTGATAAACGACGAACTGATAAGACTGCTCGGGACAAGAAGTTCCAAGAAGCTTTGGACAAGTTGGTCGCTGTCAGTGACGAGGGGAAGAAACAAAAAGCAGCGGACGATAAGAAACCGGGAACTCAGGCGATCCTGGATGCTTTGAAGTGAGCTGAATACCTCTGAAAATCTCCACGGTGGTCAAGCTAACAATACCCAGGAATCAAGGGGATGGACAAGCTCAGTTCTTAAGGAAACTCGCTGCTGAAATTATGGAGCAGAATTCAAACCAGCATGGCTTGACACAGAAGGCTTCTCAGAATGCAGCGAGGGAACAAGTTGGATTCAACTTGGCAGGGTATCTTGATGATTTCTCCAAGGCTCTTTCCGTAAGTATTGCTTGTGCTTCATCTGGTTGCATGCTCACTAATGAATCGTAGGGCGAAGTCAGGGTGTTGTTGAAGGAAGTGGGAGATTTACGGGAATCGAGGCGTGCTTTGTACATGTAAGTCTGGGCTCTCCCACTTGCCATGTCGATACACGTGTAGGGCGTAAATTGATGGCAATCTAGGGAATTAGCAGATTTGCTTCTCATGAAAGGTCGACAATCAGCTGGGTCAGTTCTCTCCTTCTCATTGTTGAGGCCATCGCTGATCATGCCTTGTCCATCTTGTCCTCATTGTACTGGCCAATATTATTACCTTGTCACCGCTCCACATATTCCTCGACCTCTACCCGTACTTGAACCCAACAGCGACTTGATGGCGATTCTACCTTATCCTGTGGCTGCACCAAAGAATCCACAAGGAGACAAGAAAGACGCCAAAAAGGTGAGTTCAACTTCATCTGACGAAGATGAAGATATGCTGACGAATACAGGACGGAGGTGGCGGCGGCGGTGCGAAGGGTGGTGGTGGTGGTGGTGGACAACCTAAAGCACCAGGAGGTGTACCGGCTTGGTCGACTTTCTCCGTTCCTCAAGCTCCGGCTATTGGAGGTCCAGCAAGGCCACTTCCTCAACCTGGCATGCCAGCCCCGGCTCAATTCCCAATTGGTACACTAGGTGGTGGTGCTGTCCCCCCTCCCCCGCCTGTGCCCCAGGTGAGTATTCCGAGCGTTTTTTTCAAGATTTACAGCTGATCTTGATCCAGCATCGACCAATGCCACAAGTCTAAAATGATATCTTCATTGCGATGGGTGGAGACTATACCTTGACTGAGATACCCTAGATCCAGATGAGCGGAAGATTGTAGATTGTATTATAAGGACTTTGTGAATCACTGATAATCTTGCGTATATCTTGAGGTGGATAATGGCTTTACGACTATGCATGTGCTATATTTGAGTCACAACTGACTCGAGTGTTCCCAAGACCTTTTCTTCCAACGTTCGCACTTGATGTCATGGCTCGATTGAGCAGACCAATACCGCGTCCTTCCCCATTACTTCATTATACATCGGCTTCAGTATGGGCATGACATCTCCCTGGCCCTGTTATACATGAGTGAAGTGATATCAAGGGAGATGGAGCACATACCTCAGGTATCACTGAGATTCCTTCTCCGATAAACATGGGTGCTACGGTCACAATTATTGTATCCACCAAGGGAGACCCGTCATCCCTCGGTTTAGCATGTAAGAATGAGGAAAGAATCTGTGATCCTCCTTCTATCATGACTGATTTCAGCCCTAAATCCTTCATGATCGCAGGAAGACTCTCAGGTGATATCCTCCCTGTTACATCCATATTAGCTGTTGTATTTTTGAGAGTAGAGAAGAAAGGATAGCTTACCCTCAGAATTTAGAGGTACGGAGATAACCCTTGCTCCTGCTGCTTCTACTTCTTGTCGCTTTGTCTCTGATACATCATCACCGCATATGATCCAAGGTTGTCGGATCACTTCTGGTTTGGAACCTCGTTCGTTCCATTCTCGGAGTATACGGGATGATAAGGGGAAACGAAGTTTAGGGTCCAGAATGAGGGGTTGAGGTGGGAGTAAAGATGGGTTATCTTGAGGGACGAGTTGTGCTTCGGAGTATCAGCTTGAACGTGCCGCATGTATGGGTCTTCAGTCCCTTTGCAGCTTCAACGTCATGACATTAGGTCCCAAATTATATCCCATCTTTCTCTTGATAATGGTCTAGGTTGAGAACCGTCAACTCACCCTTCAACCTAGGATCATCCAGTATCAGCGTATTGATTCCAATCAAAATAGCATCATGCATCACCCTCATCCTGAATTATTCACATCAGCTTTTTGTCTTCACCAATCCACCTGGACGCTCACACACCAATGAGTCATCTCCATACTCTCCGGACCACTCAAAATCACTCTTGAACCACCCTTCCCGGCTATCTTCGAATCTAGCGATTGCGCCCATGTCAAAGTGATATGAGGTCGAGTTGTCGGTGCTGTAGATGATGGAAGGTATCTGACTAGGAACGCTGGTGCAGATGTTGGCATCGTGTAGTCTGGGTGTGAAGAGTGAGTATAGAAAAAAGAAGGTAGATAAGGTGGAAGGAAGGTGGTCAACCTCCACCTCTGTCGATTTCCATCCGATCCCATCATTTTGTTGTTTCAAGTTTCTCCTTCTTCAACCCTTCTCCTGTCTGTCTGAACGATCAACCGTCCAGCTTAACGATGATACGTCGTACCTATCAATGTTGACGCGTGAGGTCCAAGTCGAGGTCTTACGCCCGTTGTCAACATAGTAAATAAAGCTACAATTCCCCTTGACGACAGAAAAGGTTGTGTGAAGGGGATGAGTGGTCGCTGATGTTTGTATTGAGATGATATGTACTGATGCATCTGTTTACTCTCATTCTTGTTCAACTTGATCGTCATCAACAACTAGATCGACCCGCTGTCAAGTATACATTTGAGATATTAACATCCTACATCAGCGAGCCATAGATCGAGATTGTATATAGCCATGGAGACCTTTCTCCCCGCTAGGTGAGTGATGCTGCTGATCGACATGCTAATAGTAGCTCGCCGCTATTCAGCTATACGCCGTGTAGTGATTGCGGAGGGTTCATCGACGCGACATTACTCAATCGGACCAACATTGGGCAGAACGCTTTGACGTCCTCAACAAACACGACGATTCACCTCAATTTCACTGGAGCAGGTATCGCTTTCGATCTCTCATCCACTGGTTTATCTACATGGTCTTCAACGCTGCGACTCAATGATACGGAATATCCTAATTTCGACTTGACCTCACCCATCATCAAAGATCTCCCTTCTGGACTACACGAGCTGGAACTCCATCTATCGACTGAAAGCAAAACTACCGACGATGAACTATCTTTCAAAGGCACGACTATCAGCTTGGGATCTCTCAGTGGCGCAAGTACCAACAATGTGACGATAGATGATACAGCTTGGAGGACCGGTAGGATTGTTTTAAGTCCTGGATGGAACATGTTGGAGAAGAACGCCTCGAATTGGATCAATACCGTACGTGTTCTTCAGTTCGAATGGCTTAGAGTTCTGATGATACGTAGACTCAATTCGACGAGGAGTCACAGACCTCAGATCAGAATTGGAATAGCTCGATATCATGGACGGAACAAGCAAATGCGACAACTTCCATTGCTTTCTTTGGATCGGCGGTATGGGCATATGGAATATCAGGCGGAGAAGCGGGGTGAGATCTCCCCTTTGCTATCGTCAGGATTGAGCTAACTGAACGCAGAACATACGAAGTCAGCCTCGATGATACAATTGTCGATTCCTTTGATGCTTCAGGTGGTCCGAGGATGTAAGTGGTCGTCGATCCTTCAGACTCTGTATTGATGCAATATGTAGGTATGGCTCGATACTATACCATACTTCTGGTTTGAGCGATACCAATCATACTCTCACTTTACGCAATCTTGTCGATGGCAGAAGACTATCATTTGATCGCCTGGACAGTCTATCCGGCTTGTGAGCTAGAGTATTGTGTCGTTTCAGTGGCAACAAGCTAATACTTCCTAGACTTGATGTTCCCATTACACCTCAAGTCTCCCCGCCGAACGTACCAGTTTCTTCTGATACGCCTCTTGGTGTAGCCAAAGCACTCAGTTCAGGAGCAATAGCCGGAATCGCCGTTGGGTCAGGTCTTGCCGCATTAGGTCTCCTCATGTGGCTCTTCCTCGCTTGTTGTAGACGATCCAAGGCGAAATCGAAACCGAAAGCTGAATCGATCAAGCCAAATCGTTCTGTAAGTCTGCTATATCGTGTAAACAACCCAATAACTAACAGGAGTAGTTCTGGAGATGGTCGACAAGTACAAGCGGAACAGCTTTATCTAACCCTGTCCTCCCGAAAGGAGAGCAGAGACCATGGGCTCCTATCTCCGAGCCATCACCTTATCCACATTTCGGGGTCACCCCGTTCACAGGTCGAGAAGCATCATCACCCGCTCCACTTCTACCGCCTTTGCCTACCCCTCAACGTCCATCTAGAGCAAGTACTTCATTACCCGGGACATCTTTCCTCCGGATTTCAAAATCACCCAAACCAGTAAAGATCCTTCCCTCATGGCGAAACACCAATACAGCTTCGTTACCTTCTATGTATTCTACCGATACTCGCGGTATGACTGCTGCTCCCAACGCTACATTTGAGAACAACAGGGATAGAGGCACAATCATGAATACAATCATGTCAGATACTCAATCGCCACTCACCGATCTTCGGGATTCATATTTCCCGTATATTCCTAGACGAGCAAGTAAGCTAGGTTTCGGGTATAGGAAGAACGAATCTGTTAGTATAAAAACGGCATTGGACGGTGAAAATGGGGAGAATGTGCAGGACGTAGAAGGGAAAAGGCCGATGACTCCGGGTGGTATTCTCGATGGATTTGGGGAGATGAGAGGACTTGGATTACCTGGTGGGGTCATCGGAACGAGAGGAGATGAATGGGATACCGATAAGCCGAGGATACCTTCCATGGCGGAAAGTCCAAAACGCCGTTTCTTCGGGAAGATCTTAGGTGAGGGTGCGTAGGATCTCATCATACTTCACGGCAGTCACTGACGGTATTCACAGGTCGCCCAACTTCTGGTCAATCTAGTAAGACAGCAACTTCAGTGGGGTCAGGCTGGCTTTACATGTAAAGTCGCAAAGTGAGGTTGTGGCTATTCGGGAATGAAACTCAAAGAATTTTTGTACTCTGACTTCTTGCATCTGGTATAAATGATATGGACACACTGCGGAATGGAAATGAAACATGGATTTTCGATAATAACAGATGATAATCCTTTGATACGAACCGATAGATCTCCTTCCTCTTTAGGTTTCTTCTTACTCTTCTACTCAATCATAGAAGCGTCCAAGCCCTACACTTTATCAGCTGCGAAATTTTTGGGAACGCGCTAGCTTACCAAACCGTTGAGGAACATATTGACGTTACGTAGCTTGATCTCAGCTTTGGGAGGCGGTGTCGAGGGATTTCTGGCAGATTGGACAGTATGCAAAATCTAGTCTCGTCAGCTGAATCCCACGTCGTTTTGAGTGCGAACACACCTTCTCTCGTAAAGCTCCAACCAAATTCGTCTGTTGTTCCTCCGGAGCGTTGACGGCAAGACTACGAGATTTAGTTGTCGCTGAGGTAACTTTCCATCGACTTACGCAGCGGCCAGACCCCATACTTCTGCCTCTCGCCTTTCCATCTCTACACCCTCTTTCTCTACATCTCCCGCCATGAGGTACGCTGCTGGACCGAAAGCTGCTTTCTGCACAACGGAAGATGGGAAGAGTTCTGGGAGATGTGGTAAAGTGATGTGCAAGAAGTAGGCGAATGTTTTGTTCCTGTGTTTGTTTAGTAAGATTCATTGAAAACTCAATGGATAGACGTACCATTGCTCGACCTCGGCTGGATCAGGGTTTTGGTTCTGTTGAGGGTTCATCGGGTCAGGAGCAGGAGCACGGATGATACCTTGAGCTCTAGACAATAATGCGGTGAAAAGGGCAACACCGGGCTGCAGGCGATTAGCACCGGCCTGTAATTCGATAGGGCATAACTCACCCTAGTCATTGCGACCCTCCACACCTCCATCCTCTGGGTGCAGATGCCCAGTAATCCTGCAACCAACCCCAAACCACATCGGTTGATCAACATGTCCATTCCTGGGATAACACAATGCAAGAAGTTGTCCGTCTCGGCTTCCCTCCTAGCTCGGTCCAGTCGATCTGCTTTAGTCAATAGCGAAGTATCGGCTGCAGGTGGTGGTGGCGCTCGTGCAACGACGTCGAGTTGTGGGTATGTAGCGATAAGTAGAGTCAAGAGAGTGAGAGCTTGTTGGTGTGGGAGGTGTCGAAGTAATCGCGGGAAGAGCTTTTGTCCTTTGGCGGGGTTCATGAGGGAGATGAATGGATGTGGGGTACTGTCTAAATCAGCTTAGGATCCTCCGCGCGATGGGTACCACATACCTGACATCAAGGGGTTCCATTACCATTAACTTTCTCCATATCTTTTCTACCATGGCTTCACAAGCCGCGTTCCATCGTTCAACATCCTCCATGGCCGTTGGTGGTGGCATATCTCTCCTCATTTGCTCAAGCTCCAGAATTGCATCAAACAATCCTTCCAAAGCCAGCATGACCTGTTTCTTGTTCAGCGGTTGTCGCCTTGGCCCTGACTCTTGGTTCAAAACAGCGACAGGTCGGTTTTCTGGTTTGGGTGCTGTAGGTACAGCGAGAACTGGTCTGGGCGCAGCTGCGTTTCCTCTCGTCACCCGGCCAAGAGCACCTTGCAATGCGGCTGATTGTCAGTTTTGCGAGGTCCAGTGTCTTTAAACTCACCCGTTCCCATTGACTTCTGATGCTGTTGTCTGCTTTCTACCAATTTCTTGACTTGAGTCGACAACTTCTGCATGGTCGCAGTACCCATTTTTCCGAATCGATTTCCAGCAGCAGGTCCACCTACACCGAAACCAAATCCAGCAGTGACCTTGACCACGGTCGGACCCTCTTGTTCCGTCGCTCGACTCCTTTGTAGTGCGGAAAAGACTTGAGCGTAGAAATCCGAAGCGTATGGGTCGGCAGTAGCTAGTTGAGATAACTGAATTCTGGTAATGAAATCTTTATCAGATGAACCCATGAGATTGTTGTATCTGCTCATAGCTTGGATTTTCCCTGCGATCCTCTCGTGTAAAGCATGTCGTCTTTCAATTTCCTCTGGTGGGATCTGAGGTGGTTGAGTAGGTTGACCACGAGCTTGATCACCTGTCAATGGGAACGAACCGGTTGATCCGACTTGTGGAGCAGTGCCGAGTTCCGGGAACATGCTGTCCAGTAGAGCTTGTCCTGAGGCGTAGCCTGATCCCGCAAGACCACTTTGGACTGGCGTTGGCTCTCGGGGAGCAGGGGGTGGTTGGTATTGTGCGATTTGAGGGGTGGATTGTCGAGGAGGTTCAGGGTTGGAAGCCATCAT
>JALPCA010000189.1:0-17787 GCA_026538345.1 Cryptococcus sp. GC_Crypt_4 | reverse complement strand
TCGAGGATAATAGGCCTGGAACCTTATCGTTCTCGCTGGGATCGCCTTGCGATCGTGAGGTACTGATGACACTTCGAGTGTGATATACAGCACCTCGCTGCCCGTGGTTGGTGGCTCTACACGAGACTTCACCGTCATATAGGTTGATAAACCACTAGGTCGACGTAGCGATAAGGAATCCCCGGTTGATCCATTTCCCCGGGATATCTCCTGCTTCTCACAATCGTATAAGACAGGAAACAAAGACTCACGATGTAGGTAGAGAGTAAGTGAGAAGGTGGATGGTAATAACCTGAACAGTCTATAGAGTAAGTCTAAACGAGATGTTATAGAAGGGGAAATGGGAGATGGGGAGGAAGGAGGGGGGAGAGTGGCTGTGAGTGGTGAGAGAGTGAGGGTCGTCATCGCCCACACGGTCAATGGGACCGGAAGGGAAAGGTTATCGGAGTTTTAGAATGTGGCACTTTTTAAATAGAGCTTGCGCGTTCTGAGGGGCTCCTTCCGTTGGGATGTTCAATCGATTCATTCATGACACCTTGAAGCGTAGATATTAGCATTGTATTACATTGTATACACCTCAACTCCCCTTTCATAAACCCTACAGATCAAGTCCCCTATTCCGAAATGCCACTAGAATCATGCATGTTGGTGTAAGTAGCTTCTCACATGATTCAATACCCTGCTAATCCTTTAGACTCGACAACTCCGAGTACATGAGGTCAGTATACTTTACCTCGACCTTCTGTGCTCTTAGATAGCCCAATTGCTGATCAGACACAGGAACGGAGACTATGTTCCGACTCGATACATAGCTCAATCTCAAGCTGTTAGTACAGTGTTCACCTCAAAAACTGATTCCAACCCGGAATCAGCCGTCGGTTTGATGACAATGGCAGGAAAGGGGTGAGCACGGCTCGGACTCTTCCTTTTGAGCTCTACTCATCACTACCTCTAGACCTTCACTCCTCGTTACACCCACAAATGACATTGGTAAACTTTTATCAGCAATGAACAAATCGATCATAGGCGGAACATCAGATTTACAAACGGCTATTCAAATAGCTCAACTCGCCTTGAAACATCGTGAAAATAAGAATCAGCGACAACGAATCGTCGTCTTTGTTGGATCACCATTGGAAGATACAAAGGATAGTCTAGTGAAATTAGGCAAGAAATTGAGGAAGAACAATGTTTTGATTGATATTGTTACTTTTGGCGACGAAGGTATGGAGAATGATGACAAGTTGAACGCGTTGGTCGATGCTGCTGGAGGTGGAGAGTCGTGAGTTGACTCACGAGTACGACTTGAATACAAGCCTGACATGATAGACACCTCGTTTCGGTCCCACCAGGACCGCATCTATTATCAGAAGTCATACAACAATCGCCTATTCTGTACGACCCCGAGCGACCGCCAGCCGAGGGAGGAGCAGAGGGTGATGACCTTGACCCAAGTATGGACCCAGAGCTCGCCATGGTCAGTGTACACGCTTTGTTTCTCCGAACCCGCTGACGTATTAGGCTATCCGAATGTCGCTACAAGAAGCAGAACAATCAGCAAGAGGTGCTGCTGGACCTTCCGCCTCTTCTGGTCCTTCCTCGACTTCAGAACCAGCTACAACCACCGCTGCTGTCTTACCCGATACTATGACACAACCCCTCTCTAACGCAAACGACGCAGATGTACCAATGGTTCCAGGCGATAGCGCTGTGACAGGTCAATCTGAAAACCTTATGGACGAGGAAGATGATGAGGATGAAGAGCTTAGACGTGCAATGGCTCTGTCAAGAGGGGAGAATCCAGATGATGACGTGATGATGGAAGAAGGAGAAGATGATGAGGAAGATGAAGAAGCTGCCATTGCACGTGCGATTGCAATGAGTCTGGAAGAAGATAACAAGGACGATGATAAGACTGCGAAGTAGAGACGATACATGCATGTTTAATGACTCGAGAGGATCCTGAAATGGGCAAACATGAAGCACTCGATATGCATATGATGTAATGAGACAAATGTTCATTATAATCCAAATCCCCCAACTGCACGCAACTCCATCTAAAAGAGGCTCGATAGCCACACACACCTTCAGCTAAGATCCTAGAGCAACACATTCTGCTCCTCGATCCATCTGCCTCGTTCCAGAACCGTTCCATGAATCACCTCTAATCACACCCTAGATATCCTTCTTCGTCTCCACAGCTCCCGTGGCACTAGCTGCAGTCCTAGCATCGATCTCTCTCTGCTCTTTCTCCTCTTGTCTCTTCGCGTACTCCTGTCCGATCTGCATGGCGATAATACCGAAAGTAAGAACGCCGACTAGGGCATTACCGGCAGATAAGACTCGAAGAGCCTCAATCTTTTCAGTGGCGGTAGGTGGGATCTCCCGTGGTGGAGGGGTTGGTAAGATAGAGAATGAGGTGGTGGTAGTGGAGTCAGGTACTAAGACATTCAGTTCTCCTATACCTGCAGATGGAAAGAGAAGATTTACGGAAAGTCCGGAGAGATTGGATATGAACCGAGATGTACATGATGATAATGGCGACGTGGAGTGCTTTGAGGGTTCAGTAAGCATACAGTGTCGGGGATATTCTGACTCACCTAAACTAGAACCATCGAAGAACATAGCTGATTCAGTCCATTTATGAAGTTTACCCAAAAGCGCCAACATGGGTAAAGCCAAAGCAGCGTGGAAGAGGGCCTAAACCTTATGAGGCTCTTTTCACGCGTATAATCACGTTTTGACACACCTTGACAGCTCCAGGAGCCTCATACCACATCTCGTAAAACGTATATCCATTCTCGATAGCTTGATCCGTTACAGGCATGTACAATAGAGGGATATCCACCTAAACAGTCATCAAAACTTGTTCGTCTCCCGCAATTCCTCCCAGAACCACTCACCACCTGACACATGAATACCATTCCCAAGAGGAAGGAACATGATCCTATGACTATTGATTGAGCAAAACCCATTTCGAACCAGAGATTATCACTTAATTGTTGTGTTCTGAGAAAGATAACTGATTTTGTACAAGATACGAAGATACTGCTAACCGAGAAATTTGATCCCGCTTGGATCAGTGTTTCGGTGGCGAATGGACGGTTGGTCTCGAACATATGAGCACGTATACAGCCCAATTGTAGCCTTGGAATGTACATAGTCACTATATATCTCTACCAATGTCTTAGCTCCTTTCACTCCTTTGGTGAACCAATTCTGTTTGAGCGAGATCTAGCGCTTCAAGTTATGAAAGGACCGGCAGGTGTCCGTGTGTCAACCTCAAGTGGGTGTGAGAGATTTGCGGATGGCTCAAGCTCTTCAGGTGGTCTTCAGTCAGATTTTACATTCCATGCTTGTATCTGTTGATGTCCTGATAGACCTCAAATCATCAAGTTTCACTTATACTTGCTGATTGTCAATTCGCCTTTGGGACCGCGTTCTCTTGAGCCCCACGGACCCCTAATACTCTTAACACTTTTTGCCCCTCCTCTAAATGCTGGTCACCCTGTATACCCTGGCCTTGATGGTCTTAATCTG
The DNA here is from genome assembly GCA_026538345.1 of Cryptococcus sp. GC_Crypt_4. NCBI lineage: Eukaryota > Fungi > Basidiomycota > Tremellomycetes > Tremellales > Cryptococcaceae > Cryptococcus > Cryptococcus sp. GC_Crypt_4. The sequence continues at coordinate 14,247 of JALPCA010000189.1, read as the reverse complement.
CCCTATCATTACTTTCTCAACCATACCTCCTCGACCCACTCATTCACCTCGAAACCTCGACCCTGGAAAACGAGATAATTCCACCTCTACTTTCTCCGCTTCTCCATCTGCAATTTCCGCCGCACTCTCACACACCGAATCTCTTGATAAAGCTCAATCTCTCCTCTCCAACTCTTTTGCAAACTGTACAATAACAGGAGGGGGTTGCGCAATGTTCAATTACACAATCTTTGAATGCCAAGATGATTTGTGTGCATGCGATGATGAAGTTACTCTGGCGGCGATGGTCTGCGCTCAATGTAATTCGAATGAGGAAAGTATTACCACGTATAATGAATATCTCAGTGGTTGTCAGAAAGAAGGAGTGGCAAATCCAGATGAGACTATCGTGGTGACGATTCCAGGAGGAGCAGCGACGATAGAACCGCCTGGAGTCAGTGGAGTGTCAAGCTCAGGTAGTATGTCGAGCTCGGGAAGATCATCAAGCTCCAGTATCCAGGCGAGCTCAAGCGGACAATCAAGTTCACAAGTATCTTCAGCTTCATCCTCATCGGTCGTGATTTCATCCTCTGCTTCAGCATCATCATCATTCTCGGCTGCGCTCATAGAAGCTGCCGGGATGCAAATCACCGATTCAGGCTCTTCATCACCATCATCAAGTCCTTCTCCCTCTATATCTCCATCGCCATTCAGTCGACCAACCGAAGTTGTAGCACTCGCAATGCCATCGAGCGGGTCCAGTATACTCAGCCAATCCATCAACTCATCTTCGGTCTCAGGATCCAGTGGGTCTGGAGGCGGTCTCCTTACAGACTTTGTAACGAGGACTAGTATGTCAGTACAAACTCTATCAACCTCAGCGGCCTCATCGGTGTCTTCGTCATCATCAGCATCAAATTCAACACAACCGGAAGCGTTGGGTATCCAACAGAATACTTCCACACTCGACAAAAGTGTTTTGGCACTGAATGCCGCTATCGCTTACTTCAGCTATGATATCGACTCTAAATGTGATGACGACTGTACAACTTGGAAAGGTCTTTCCAATGTGAGTATCTGGTAAATCAGGTGCATTATGTATTAGCTGATGAGATCAGACTTGTACCCAAGACAAGTGTATTTGTACAGAACCAGGTATACTTTCAGCATCAAAATGTTCGCAATGTCTAGGATCAACAACTCACGGTGAAACCTATCAAGCTCAGATGAACTACTATACTGCGTTCTCTGGGAATTGTTCAGAAGAAGTATCAGGCCTAGTCAGTATATCAACCTCTCCTTTATCTCCTTTTGCTGACCTGTCAGTCTTCCGGAGGTCACTCTTCGAGCGGATACGATATTGTTGATGAACCAACTTCTCGAGTATCGACTTCAAGTGCATCCCGGAGCAAGAAACCGGATGCGACCGCTGCCGGCGCTGAAGCCGTTGTTACCTTGACGAACGGTGCTGACCCCTTGGCCAACCTACCAGCATGGCGACGGGATATTAGTATTGCCTTGATCTCGACTTTGATCGGTTGTGGACTAGGAGTATTGTTAGTAGCATGATACGAAGGTGAATGGAATCCAGATAGTCAATTGTAAAAGTAGGCAAGATACATGTAGCATAATATACCCAGAATATGCATACCTTACAACTATCTGTGTATCGATCAATGCTGAGTGTGATGGTTGGCGCCGGCGATCCGTCGATGTAGGACCTCTCTAATCGTATCCGACATCTCTCCTTTTTTCAGGTTATCATAGTCGTACATGACAGTCGTACTACTTAATTTAGCTACCAATCTCCACTTTAGACTGAATGATAACTCACCTGTCCGCGGTAGCGACCAGTTTATTATCTTTCAGAGAATAGAAAGCGCTCGCTAGACCGAAACAAGCTTTCTCTTGATCGATATCGTGTGGTCTTGTCGCTATGATCAACTGCAAATCGTCAGATTGAGACTTTTGTGTGGATCGACCAAATTTACCGTATCAGGATACGTCACTGGAGCTATATATTTCACAGAAATGTCTTTAAGGATGAAACCAGTTCCTTTCCCACTCTAAACGGAATATCAGCACGATAACACTCATCTGAGCAGGAGTCAGCGAGAACTCACAAGCATATCTTTAACCTGATTCGGGGGAAGTTCTAAACTTTCACAATATCGAAGTCTGGCCGATTCGTACCATCTAACGTAATTGACGTTGTTGGCGTGTCTATCGAGTCAGCAAAGTCAATAAATACAGCCGATACCAGATACCCACTGTAACATATCACAATCACCCCATGCGACTGGCCATTCTAATGTACCTTTCTGATCATATCCCTCGGTTTTGAATAATTGTTCAGCGGCTTTCCTACTTTTCTCATATCGTTCTATCGGGGCGGTCTGTTCTGATCAGCTAGAATATGGAGGAGTCGCAATCATACTTACCGAAGCGGAATGGTCATGAGGATGAGCTGGACCTTTAGATCCTGGTTCGATGTAATAAGGTGATTTTGGATCTCTAAACTTTGACAAGAGCTCTTTAAGGTCCTACCTGCTCAGTTCGTCTCCTCTTGAACCAAGATTGGACAATGACTCACCTGCTGTCGCTTTGCTTCCATTTCAGCTGTTGGCATCTTGGTATGACTTGACGAATGTAATGAACGTATACGTGAGACTGTAAATCTCGGTAATCGAGATATTCTATTCGATTTAGGTATGATACGAGGTAAAGAATCAAGAAAACTTTGCTGTATCAGCATGTTATATAGGACTGTAGAGTCGGGGGGAGGGGGAGTCACGCCAGGTCTAGAGTATAAAGGGAAAAGGTATTTGTAGAATCGTAGTTTGGAATTACAAACGAAACCGACTGAAAATACAAATACTTGAATGATTTCTACAAATCATCCGTCATCCAGACAATCTGGGGTAATTCGTCTTTCGGATTCGGCCGAATTGCGGGGGATCGGCATCAACAACATGCACTCACCTCGCTGGAGATCCAAGGAAATTGTGTGACAGAGCAAGTGAACGATGCTTATGTAGGAGAGGGAAGATTTGTTGTTCATATATATAATAGTATTGGAGGTGAGTCAAGCTGAAACGGCGGAGAAGTGTTGAAACGCTTGAACAAGGTTCTTTCCCGCTGCGCAGCGACAGCCTCTGTCTTGGCCAGTGCTTCTTACATCATGTCACATATACTCTATCACGCTCGTGTGTTTGTCCAAATCCATCAGATAAATCGTCTATCTTTTGCTCCTACTCCGCCTTGCCCACACTTCCGATAGCTCGTGCACCCTCTTCTCCTCCGTTCCAAAACCCTCCGCCGAGTCCCTCCGAGGGGTAAGTCTTCTTCTCAAGATTCTGCAGCTTATCCTTTATACCCTGATTACTCCTCGCACTGAGCTTCTGTACTTGAACTTCTTCTTCACTACCTCTCCAGAAGATTCTCTCGGCAATCCCGTCAATCATCCACTTTAAAATGATGAAACCGTGAGAAGCGGTCAAAGCGACAGCAGCCATGGGGATCAGGGTGGGAAGAACCGTTTGTAGAGTCGGAGATAGATCATATGATGACATGATCTGATGAAGGTAGATGGAACCGGTCGCTGGGATGTTGGGGTTAGGAGTCTGACCTTTCAGTGTGGTAGAAGGTCTGAACAGGTAAATAAGGGTCGCATTGGTAACGGCACCGATCCATGAAATAATGCTCTAATCTCGTCAGCATCGACAGACTATTTGAACCCACCAAAGTCTCAAGCCATGATCCGATAGTCTCCACTCGATCACCGATTGGTCGTCTGACATGCTTACAGATCTTCAAAGCATCGGTTCGAAGCTCAACATAGTTGTTGACCAAGGCGAATAATGGTGCAAGTGGCCAAACAATACTCCAGACAGTGACATAACCAAATTGCGTGACCATTTCAGCGTAATCGGCTAGGTCGTAAGCATTCGATTGTGACAAGCTTACTCACTGAATAGAGCATATTCCGGAAGTGCGAGCTCTCGCTCAACTTTCTCCATGAAATGATCTTCCATCTCCTTGTCAGTTCTGGCAGGCTTCTCGTGTTCGCCTTTGACAGCTTCTTTGACTGTAGTCTTGCCAGCCCGCCAATCATTGACAAACCGCATGATGAAAGGTAATCCGATCTCGAGGAAGGCATTCACAGCTAGGAGGGTTAGCAGGTAACGCCGGACTTAGCAGTCTGTGCTTGCCTTGGTTAGTAACAGTGTCTGGCAGATCAGCAACTGCAATCGATATAGCCAGAGAGAGGACTAACACGCAAACAGTTGTCCCTTCAGTCTACCTGCTTTGATGCTCTTCTGCTGTTCTCCACTAGTTCTTGGGCCAAGACCTGCCTTTTCTGCAGAAGAAGCGAATTTGACCTTGTCTCCTTCGTAGTTTGAATGCTTGAGTCGGCTCTGAACGTTGGCCATGATGAATGGACCAAAGGGGACGTAGATGTAGCTATGTCTGTCAGTGAAGATGATAAGACCTGCTCTCTGACTTACGCTGAGAGGTAAAGACCAAGATAAGCCACGATACCGTTCATAGCGCTAAGAAGGTCAGTTGCGTCCCCGTACCTGGCAAGTGCCGGACTTACAAGGTCTTTCCTGTCAGACTCTTCGATGCGCCAACAGGAGTAGGGTGATCTTCCCACTTGACAAGCATCTTTGCTAGACCTTGGTATGCTGCGACGATCTGTGGGACGACCAGAGCAAACAGAGCAGTTGGGATCAGTGGCTAAACACACGGTCAGCATATACACTATGTAACCATGAGCCCACTCACTACAACCTGCTTTCCAGCACCATCGTACACCTGTGAGACGAACGCCTCGAGAACGAAAATACCCATGAGAAGGCAACCTAGACCAATACCACTAATAATAATGACAGGGATCGAAGCGACCACCTTGACGTCTCTCTTGAGATCATTTCCAGCTCTGACAGTATCCACAGCATTTCCACCGGTATTAGCACTATCAAGACCCATATTGGCGACATATTCCGGTCGAAGTCGTCCAACAGCTACATCCTCACAACCTTTTGTTCCCCATCGGACAGCTAATTTGCGTTCTCTGATACGCCACATAGCCACGAATACAGTTGAGTATACTGACAGGATCGCTGCGTATAGGGGTGGATAAGAATCGGCGGGTGTGAAGCAGAAGAAGACAATGCCAATTATCGAAAGAGGGAGAAGGGAAAGAGTATAGGTAGTCAGGAAGTTGAAATACAGGTGGACTGGGGGTGCTTGCTATGAACTATCAGCCCATCAACAAGCAAGGAAGACATCCACTCACATGTTCACCCAATCCTGACCCGTGTTTGTCGCCAAGACCTGTGACTAGTCCAACTCGCCAATCTCCTCCTTTTGTCCACTTGTCAACCCAAGCCTTATCTGCTTCCTCATCATGAAGAGCAGCGATACTCTTGATTCGTTCCCATTTACCTTCTCCTGGTGTAAGACCAAGTCCATGTTGGATCTTTGGGGAAGTGAGGAGGGAGTGCAAAAGTCGTATTCTAGTTGCAGGTGAAGGGGGTGTCGGGTGAGAATGCTTTGGAAGACCATTAGACTCGTCAAGGTATCTATCAATGGTCAGATCGAGCATATCGATACCATATCTGGCTCACCGCTCTCTCTCGACTAGCTCGTCTACCTTCCCTTCGCTGGCACCAACGAATACCCATACCTCCTCTTTCCCCTTTTTACCTTTCGGTACTCTCGTAGCGATTTTCAACCCGCCTTCTCCTTCTAAACTACGTAGTAGCTCCTCATACGCGTCTCTAATCTCTCTTTGAGCAGTCACACGATCTCCTTTCCCTAGAGCAATGGAGAATGGGATGACAAGGTCAACTTGAAAAGTATTAGACAAATGAACCGTATCGACATTGTTTGATGCTCCTCGAAGTGGAATAGGTGGACCAGGTGCTGTATCTGCCATAGCGATAGGACCAAGAGAAGGTTGATTAGACATTGATCTGGTCACTCTTTGTGGTGTGGAAGTCATATCCAGAAGAGTCTTCCTCTGAATGACAAGGTATTCCCAACCCCTTGATAGTCATGACGGTATAACATTTCAGGTTGGGTAATGACGTGTGTATTTTGGGGCTCCGGGTTTTGTGTGTCATGGCGTTTCAGGTGGCTCTGCCACTTGCCTTTCATCTGGTTCTTGCTTTGTCCATGTTAAACGAGAGCACCGTGAAGGATATGCAATGTAGACAATGGGTCCAGACCCATCACATATTGATGAGGATAATCTCATCCTTTGAAAAGGTTCCCCTGGTCAAATGTCCATTTTCGGAGATATAAAGGACGATATGGGGTTGGAGGATCTAAGGATGGTGGGAAGATGGTTTTGACTTGACTGATATAACATACATATAACATCTCGTCACCTCACAGCATCTCATAAGATTACAACCTCCACAGCAAGGCTCACGGTATCACCCATCATGTCAACTTCAAGTTCACACGAACATATCGAACGCCCCTCCCCTATGCCAAGGTAAGATAGACCAGCTAGACGGACTTCGCAGACATACTGATCTGAACGTAGTCACTGTCCAGAGACACCCCCTCCTTCTCTTATTACCGATAAGCAATCCACCACTGGTTCAGCAGGTAGATACACTATAAACTTGCTGCTATCCCTTGCCACACCTAAAGCCCAATTACCTCCACCTGCATTGGAACGCATCAACTCTTTCTCTGATATCCGTCGGGACTCCAACAGTGATTGGGGTGTAGATGAAGAGAGCTCTACCATCCTCGATGGCGGCTCGATTTCAAAGTCACTACCTATACCCCGCCAAACCAAACTTATCGGAGTCGAGGGACACGGTCATCCTGCTGATATGCTGTTCAATTACCAGTCGACTCCGGGAGATATGGCAGTACCCATTTTGATAGATTTCGCCAACAAAGATCCGTTCTCACAACGCGAGAGAAAGGCATCATCGGTATTTCAGGGTATCCCCGGGTCTGCCGATACAGCGAGATCAACTTTGAACAGCGAGAGCATGGCAATGTCACTTGGGGAGAAGTTTTCGGTACTCAGATTCGGTACTCGCACACCTTCCATCTCTGGTTATACTAGTCCTGCATCATCGGAAAATGGGTCATACAAGCGATCTGATTCGATCTCTTCAATGACAGGAAACCTCAATCCTTTCGCGGCACCCTGGCCTCTTCCTGAGACTACCCCGAAGGTTACAATCCCTCGACCCAGTATCGCTCGAACTATATCATCATCTTCAAACTATGATGATACCCCATCACTCCCTCTACCCAAGAAACTACCGGCTTCTCTTCCACCTCGACCAAACTCCGTTCTTCCACCTGTATTCGTCAAGAGGGAATCTGCGGCTTTACCCCAATCTATGGCGTTCACCGATGTACCCCCTCTGGATGCCAGCTGGGAAGGCGAAAAAAGTCTATCAGGTAATGAGAGAAGGAGAAGAGCTAGTGAGATGATGCCGATGCCGCTACCAAATGATCCCGGAGCGATGAAGATGGGAGTGAGTCTGGAAGGGGTCGGACAGAGACCGGAGAGATTGGTAAGACTGGGAAGACAGCTTAGGCAGAGCGCTTCTGCCCAAGGAGGTAAAGATCGAAGTCTTAAAGCGTAGAAGTAGAATTAGAAGTAATAAGAAGAGATACATGCATTGTGATACCCTGAGCTTTCTTTGAACGCAGTTTCAAGTGCTAGTATTGAGTACAGTGGCCAGAGGGAAAGTGCGGGAATACCCTTTTGAGCCCCACAAGCAAGACAGACTCCTTGTCACCCCACCACTCATTAAATGCTGACTTGAACCCCCATTGTATTGAGTTTCCATTCAAGTGCCTTGGGACGATTATTAGAACCCTTTCATGGACTTGACATAGCAGTCTTACGTCGAAGTAACTCAAAGGATTATCCCTGTTGACAGCCTCTTTACACGGTTGCAAATGCTCGTCCTTTCATGTGTGCCCAACTCCAAGTTTTGCCATCCTTTTACAGCCAGGGGAGGTCTATGACCCCTTGAATACTCGCAGATATATAAAGATTCCTCTTGGTTCACTGTCGAGGATTCATCTGTCTACAGAATAATAACCGTTGACAACTTAACGGTCAAGATGTTTCCAAAATTCATACTTCTTCTCGCCACTGCCGTCCTGCCAGGTACGTCAATCCATAAGTTACTGTAAGATCGACTCTGGGAGCTAATCATCAGTGGCGATGTCTCTGCCAGGTGGAGGGATTCCTTCTATCTCTACTAACTCAGGTCTCTGGGGACCGGACGGCAAACCCTCTTGTGATACAATCAAAGCCGACTCCAAAGAGTCTGATTGGCTTGTCAGTCTCTATGCCTCCTAATTCGATTTGACTTGCTAATATCCTCAGGTTTCCGCCATGTGCGCCTTAATCAAACTCAGTGATGGTGCTTGGTTGCAAAAATTCAGTAAGGAGACTGCAGCAGCAGCAGACAATGATGGATGGGGTAAATCTGAAATCGGACTTTGGACGGATGATCGACATCTCGTCACAACTGAGGTCAAAATGGGTGATGCACTCGGCCGACCGAGTTGTATCCTTGGTGCCTCGGACGCATGGTATGTTTCAAGTTAATGTTTATACTAAGCTACAGGTTTGGCGGTGCTTTTGAGCTGGCTGTGATCAAGATGACAGGTATCTCATTTGGCGTGAAGAGCGATGACTTGGTTGAAGCGCCAGCGGATTATGGATTGCGTCTCCTTACGGGTCTACCTGCCGAGTCTATCGATAATCCTACGAAACAGCAAGTCTGTAAGTATCTCCGTTTCTTTAGTATTTGGCTATGAGTTGACACGGACCCATCAGTGGACTACTCAGCTAAATCAGACAAGACGCCTATCATTTTGAAGATGAAAAAAGACACCCTCGGGCCCCAAGGCAAAGGTTTGACTTATGTTGTTACGGGAACCCAGAGCAATGGGCAGCAGTGAGTATTATAAATGTGGTAAACCTCTCTATCAGACTGACACATATAGACTCAACTTATGGTGCGCCTTGACTGGGAAGTATATGGTTGCCGGAATCGATTGGGTGTACCCTTCCATAGCTTCCATTGGCCACTTCACAGGTGACAATACTTGGCAGGGTTAAACATTCACGTGATTTCCCCGTTTGTAAGTTGTACAATTACATTCGTACCTGTATATGCAAAGAGATCATCATGCCTCATGAGAGCTAGTCATACTGGCAACAGATTCCTGTGCTCCTCAATCGTTCGTATCAACAATTGATCTACCAAGCACAGGTCTCCAAACAATCGTTTGTTTCCAGGTAGAGTCTTTGTCTTCCATTTTCTTCCCCAACTCGTCCAGATATCCTTCGGCCCAAGCTTCATATGATACCGGACTCACTGTTGTACCTATCTCAAATGCCAATAAACACTTTGCCGTGCAGTCTCGGAGATCAATGATGGTTTCGCCGTTTGTGGTTTGCTCACTTCCGTTTGTCTTGAGTTCAAGTGAGTGAACCCAATCTCCGAGTAACCTTAGCTGAAAGGAATCGCTCTGTGGATTCCATGAGTTCAATTTGACTGCGTTTTTACAGCCTCGAACGAAATTGCGAGGGTATTTTCTGGCGATCCATAATGGATCACAATGATATGTAATTTCAGTGAGAGAAGGAGCGAGGTTTACGAGATCGCTCCCATGGTCTGGAGGCACTACAAATAGGCCATAGTTTTGTGAGAACTTGATCGTTTTCAGCTTAGGCATCCTAGAGACGATCGTACTCGATAAAGATTCTCGAACCTTTGTTACCTTTCGGGCGAGCTCGTGACTCGAGTTGGAGTCACGCTGACCTTCAGTCAGCCAATACCGCGTTTGTTCGATCCGGAGCGGGCGATCAATCACAATAGTCTCGACTTTTGAAAATCTGTTGACGGCCATATCAGACGTATCGAGCTTCTCGCTAATATCGTGGAGCATACGCTCGAGGTCTTGAGGACCCCTGAGTGACATGTCTCCCGGTATGGAAAAAATAGGGTCGTAAACCCATAGGCAATTTGCCGTTTCACTGCCTTTCCAACTTTGGCTGGTTCGAAAAGCATCAGAGATCCGTAAAGTTTGTCCTAGGACCGATTTCGCTTCCTGAAACACGCTCTATACGGCAGGTAAGTAGCAGAATATGAGGCTACCAGTAAAGAGATTCACTCACTCTGCAGGTGAGGCTGAGGTTCAACACATTGCTGCAATCTGTGATTCTCTGCAATTTTTCCTGCCCGATTGTATCAAACTCCCGGTGGTTGGCTTCAGAAAGCCAGCTGTATATCCCCAAACGGAGCTCAGCTGGAAGCGCCAGAAATGATGACGACTGACTGGCAGCTGAAGTGTCGATGCAGGAAGTCATACTTGTAGGCAGATAGAATCGATGGGTGTTAGATAGCAAAGTATTGAGGAGATATGAAGTAGAGAAAGAAAAATTGCGGTTCGAAGAGAAAGTAGAAAATGGTAAGTGGCGAGATTGTCAAAGGATCAATCAGAAGAAGGTCAGAGCAGCGAGGAGAAAGGATTTACACTGGGTATAGCTTGGAGAGAGAAAGAAGAGTGCTCTTTACATGTGGCCTGTTCGTCACTCGAGATATCATTCATGATACCCAAAAGCAACAAGTCACCGCAAGGTAAATTAGATCTACTGGATCTTGACAGTCAACCATGATCTGAAGTCCCGAATCTTTGACTCCATCGATACCAAATGACTGGCCTTCCAGCTCTTCTTGTCCACATCCTCGTCATCATTCTTGAAAGTGTGTGTGTACTCGTCCTCCAGCCAACGATCGACACAATGAGAGATTATCAAGGAAGATTTGCTGGACGCATTGTATGGTCGAGTTCGACTTTCGAATGGATGAATCCACGTATCAAGAAGTTTCAAAGACGAAACACCGCCTTCAGGCGTCGGAACTTTCTATGTGTACTTGATGATATTCTCCACTCCTGGTAGAAGGCATCGAGGTCCAGATGCATATCGGAAAGTACGCCATTGAGTATAGGTCAGCAGTGATGAGATGGGGATAGTATCCGCCCAGGTGTTTTGGCCTTGAACGGTGAACAACCCGGAATGGTTATCTCCGCTGAGATGTTGACAATTTGAGAACCTCTTTAGCAAGATAGGGATACTGTTGGTTCGAATCCAGTGACGATCTTCGTACGGGATTACAGGATAGTTGCGGATCTGATCTTGCTGGCCACCACCGCTGGCACCACCTGTACCGCTGATCGCGTGGAACAGATATGTAGCCTCTCGATGTTCGGTTGATAAAACAATCGAAATAGATTTCACACTAGACACGGGCTTGGCGCTTCCCTCGAGAGCTTTCCGGATTAATGATACTACAGTACCAAGATCTTTCACTCCAGAGAATGAAGGCGATCGGCTGTTCATGTCAGCAGGGTCCTCAAGAAAGATATGCTTGTAGTTGATGGGATCAGGATTTGACAAGAAGATATTCGGTGGGCGATAACAGCAGTACCAAAATCTCTATTCCAGGCATCGACCCAGTCTTTCAGTCTCTGCACGCAGTAAGCCATGGCTCGTATTGATGTAGAATGAGAGGCACTGACTTTGCAAGTCAACTGAAGAGCCATTGACATGGCTTGATCCTCTCTCAAAGCCGAATGACTGGCGGCCAAATCTTGAGATTTGGGGTCATATTCGGACGCCAAGTTGAGGGCTAGGTGAAACAGCTCCAAAGGCAAATCGAGGATAGACGTTGTGGTGTCAGCTTGAGCAGGTGAGATTGAGATAGTTGAAGACATTGTGAAAAGAGGTGGTATATTTAGCTTGTGTGTGAGTACAATTACCTTGCCGTTAGATTGATCAAATAAGGGAAAAGCAGTGAAGTGGCCTACGTTGGAGACGGGAGGGAGGAGCGACTTATATTCACTTTCCCTCTCACAAAAGGAGGTAGACAAGAAGGGAGGAGGTCTGCTGTATCCTTTCACGGTATTCAGTCAAGTCAAATCCTTCGGTTCTGACGCGATGTGGCGCCTCATTGGTGGTCAAAAGATGCGAGAAAGTCTCACCTTTGATATCATTCGTGGTCGTACGGGACGATCGAAATGTTTTTCTCCATAGACAATAGTCAAGGAGTAAGTGCAAGATTTCCCTATCCTTTCACATGATAATCCTGTTATCCGATAACCTACGTTTCCCTATCCTTTGGGACGACTAATCCTGATCAGCTCCAGTCTGATTCAGGAAATACAAAACCGGATGTTATCCCCATCTCGTCCGTGTTTGCGTCCCACTTAACATTGCTATCCGTAATGCTTTTGCTCAAGTTGTTGTCCTGTGTTGTCACCAGTGAGTAAACTCGATTTATCCCGTAGAAATGTTTTGATCTTGTGGACAGCGGCATTTGCCAATCCCCTTCCGCCGGACATTGTTCCAGCATCTGCAGGAGGTCCATTGTGGGGTACTGAGGGTGTTCCGATTTGTCCACATGTTGTTCAAGATTACTACAACGATTGCTGGCTGGTGAGTAAATGCTTTCTGCTTCATTCCGATGGATCGATAACGCTGATATCCCTGAAGACTGCAGGATTATGCGCTGTCGCTAAGATCAACCCTGATTGGATCAAGAGTAAAGTCAGAGTGATCGATACATTAGGTAAAGGTCAAGAACAATCAGCTGAGTTTACCCTGTACGATACGAACAATACCAAACATACCCATAAGTTTACCTATTCCGAAGTCATGGGGGCGGAGACTGATCGAGCGGGGTCAGCTTGGTAGGTGTATCAGCGAGGCTACAAGGATAAGCTAAGATTTACCAGGTGGGCCGGTGGATATACATTAGCGGTTCTAGCGATGGGAAGTGATGGCGTTCGAGATGGAAAGTTGGTGCCAGCTATAACCTACAGAGGTATTCAGTATATCACAGGGATGGCTTCCAAAGAAACACTTGATCCGACTCGACAACAGATGCGTGAGTCTGTCAACCACCTTATCGTATCTTTGATAAACTCATCTCTCCTGATAGTCGATTTCGGCGATAAAGCTCTGTTCACCCCAATAATCATCGCTTCCAAACCCGAATCAGTAGTCAAAGTGTTACCTCTGGGTGACCATGCTTATGTACTGATCAGAAGGGAAGGCGATCAGTGAGTGAAGGTGAGAAAGTCAGGTCTGACCGTCAGGTTCTTACTCGCGGACACGTCTGTTGGAACGGAGACATCCTATGATGTAGACGAAATCTTGCCCGATATCGCGGCTGTAGGTCATTTTGTCGATTTGAAAGGCTGGAACGGGCAATCATAAGTATGTACTGGTAATGACTTCGTTATGTTGTATACAGTGCCCCTGCTTCCGTCAACGTCATCACGGCAGACAAGGAGATGGACGTGCCTACGAATTTGTGTCTGTGTCAAAATCGTACTGCTCAGGCCTTGGGTCCATACCTCACTCTCTCTGCGCTCAACCAGCTTTCCTGTACCCCATCAAAGCTCCATCCGAGTGGTCCAGCATCACACTCCGCACAGATCAACCATTTGACCTTTTTACTCCCATCTCCGACTCCAGGTGCATGTGAAGGCAATGATTTGGCTGAAGGGCGTGAATAACCGATATTCTCAAATGCCATGGGTCCGCCTCTGATCAACCAGTATCCACCCTGATCTTTGTCTGCGGAGCTCAGGGGTGTAGGTTTTGGGAAAGGCGAGGAGTCTTCAATTGGGATCTACTACATCAGTAAATATCCCAGGTACATGTTGACCACCATACCAGATTAGCATCCGCTGTGATCCATTCGGCCGTTTCAGAAAGTAAGACAAGACTTCCGCATTCCTCCCTAAAGTAATAAAGCTTTGTACTATTGCTCGGTCCAGCATCTGGGTTGGACGAACTTGCAGTAAGATCGCTAATCGGATTGGAGAAGGATGTGTAAGATGAAGTAACAGGTTTCTGTCGTTTGGAAGAAGATTAAGGGCTGCTAGGACATCTGCTTGACTTGGCCCACTCATCATGCAAGGTGTAAAGATGGAGTAGATATCCAGGTAAAGTCTGATAAGCCAGCGAGCTACTGGAACCTGAAACGCGGACCTCGCCGTCGGTGATCTCCGCTTATCATTCCATCACTTTGGGTGGCAACGATTTCTGCCATTCAATCCTCGACTATGGATACACAATCATCCTTTGTATATTTCCAACACTGACCTCACACTTCCTCCCACTTGCACAGCGATACCAATCACAATGCCAGGGGGATATCTTGGACCTATATCAGGCATGACTTA
>JALPCA010000188.1:0-17817 GCA_026538345.1 Cryptococcus sp. GC_Crypt_4 | reverse complement strand
ACGAGTAAATCGTACATGGTGACAGTTTGTTGCGCAAAATATACAACCTCAAGCTTATACGCCTCAGCCCGATCATTACTCGTCTCGACAGGACTATGGATCGCCTCCTCCGCCTGTACCTCAACATAGACCGATCCCGAACCCGCCTGCTCCACCAAAGTCTTCCGTGGGCTATTACCCCTCGGACGAACTGTACGCGCAGCAGCAAACCCCGCAAACATCCTGGCAAGACCCATCTTCGAATAATACTTATGCATCTGGATCACAACAGTGGAATCAGCAGCAACAGGGATATCCGGCGCAAAACCAACCGTATCAAGGACCGCCACCTGCTACGTACCCACCATCTGGAGGATATCACCGACAGCCATCACCGTTACCGACGAGTTCATCTGGATATCAGCCATCACCTCAGGCTTATGGACGAGCTCCATCTCCCGCTCCGCCTCAACAGTATGGCCGAGCACCATCGCCGGCACCACCGCAACCCTATGGCCGGTCACCGTCACCGATTCCTCCTCAGCCTTACGATAGATCGCCGTCGCCAATACCTCCAATGCAATATTCACAACAGTCTCAAGCGTATGGTCGATCTCCTTCTCCTGCTCCTCCTCAGCAGTATGGGAATTATGGCCGGGCTCCATCTCCAGCTCCTCCGCCTTCTCAATATTATGGCGGCCCACCTGTCAGCTCTCAACAATATGCACCACCGCGGTCCCCATCGCCTCTTCCACCTCCGAATATGCAGCCTCAGCTAGCTGCACCACCCGGGGGACCTCAGTATCAAGGAATGAACGGTCGGTCCCCTTCTCCGGCGCCTAGCGGACCCAGTGTCGCGAAACAGAATTGGAGGGCGTATATGCAGGGTCTGTCAGTAGGACAACCCCAACCTCAACCACAATCTCAATTGCCACCGCAGAACCACCATCAAACCAGATCACCTAGTCCGCAACCTCCTCCCAAGCAATGGTATACTCCTCCACCTAGTCTGCCGACTAGTATCCAACCGCCAGAAGGATGGAGATCGACTTTACCTGCTGAAACACATGGCCATCAGTGGAGGACATAGACGATCAATTCATATGTAATAGACAGATCTTATAGATAACGATCAAGATCAGAACGATCACACTGATAATGTAGGTGTTGATGCATCAATATCAATCTAGTAGATAGACTCTACTCTCCACCTTTATACAAGTACTCCATCTCCCTAGATCGTAAATTCGTAAACTCCTGACTTATCATGACGCAGCTGTCTCCACATTCAGAGGTTTCGATGCTAATCGCAGGATCTCAGCCGAGACATCCTCGTTTGTACTCCTGATTGTCACTCGACATAACTTGGCGTCTTTATTCGGTTCCACTCGCCCAAGAATACCACTGAAGTGGCTCAGCTTCATCATACGAAACATCTCTATTTGACTCACACTTTACCCGTTGTCGACATATGCAAAACTCCAGCGACGACAAGCTATGGTCTGTCAGCGTATGCAAATCATAATACACAGAGCTACTCACGTTCGATGGGTTTGGATCTATCCCACTCAAGACCGACAATCGAGTTCCACTCAGAACCTTGCTATTCTTCGCCAGATCTACATCACCGGTTTTCAGCAATTTAATCGGGAAGATCTTTTGAGCTTCTCGTGGTGGTCCTGATTCCATCAGCACTTCTTCCGTATCTCCTCGTTGACACTCACCTCCAATAATCTTCCATCTCTCAAAGAACGGTGCTTGTTCTAGAGTCACACCTTCTATGAATCTACTCAAAAACACTGGCAATCTTAGAACCAACGTTCTCGGACTTTCTTTAACCATATAGGTCATTCTCAACACTGGCGGATCCTTGAAATACTCTTTACATTCGACATGCAGCAGTTCTTGAATTTGCGCTTTACCCGATATTTCACCTATCGGTGCATCATGGAAATTTATCGATAATCCATTTTGAGTGACACTATTTGGGTATTCGATGGTCATCTTGATATCCACGATCGCTTCTGTGATCTTGTTACCGAAGAATAGAGCGACTCGACCTAGAGCTCCGTGGTATTCCGCCTTGACACCGATTTGTACATGGTCATCCTCGAATAGAACACCATCGGTAGCGTAACTTAATCGTTCCAGCCACTACAAGAGTTAGCTGGTTGCTACCATTTCCGGACAACCAGACATACCTTTTCGACATTCGGTGCGACAGTTAATGGGAATAGCAGTGAAGGCGCGACACCACCCAGTGTAGCACTTTGCTTGATATCTCCGCTCGTTTGCTCTAGCGGTGGACTTATCATTGCTGCCATACTATTCTGTACAGTCTGCACGGACGGATGCGGCAACAGCGGTTCTTCCTGTATCGTATGTCCAGATGACAAGTCAAGATCTGCCAAAGAAGCCATGATATCATTTCCAGCACTGACCGATGTCATGCCCATCATCGTTTCAGGTCCTGTACTAAGCGATCGCTCAGGTGGTATAGGCGCTGATACAGGTTGTGGCGGAGGTGGAGGGGTAGCAGCGGCTGCAGCGAGTGAAGCAGTCTTCGAACTCTCCGCGACAGGTTGCGATACGTTCGACAGGGTACCATTGGAATCTCCTGTTCCTTTCCTGAACACCTTGAATCGTTCCGTTTCTCTCTCTTTGTTTTCGGAGGAATGACCAATGACCCAGGTCCTCTTGTCTTGAGCGGTATCACCCCGACTATGCAACCGGTTGATCAAAGCGGACTCTCGTTCAGGGAAGACTGGCATTTCGTCAAAGATAGTAGCGAGGAGATCATTGTCGTCGTCTCGTTGGGCTAAAGCTAGGTATTCACAAGCTCTTTGTTGCAGCTCGGCATCGAGAACATGGGTATACCTCTCGAAGATGTTGACCAGATGTTCCTTAATCTCAGGGAATAGATTGACCCACTAAACCTGTCAGCTTCCCAAGATTTACGAGAACCTGACAATTTTACCTTGATATACGTGGTGAGTAGCAATGCTCGGGTTGGCGCAGTACACAGATTGACCTTTGAATGTAGCGCTTGGAACTGCTCGATCGGCGAACACCCCGGCTCGTTCGCTATCAGATGACCGAATTCTCCGAGAATGTACCCTAGATTTATCAGTTATCGATAGTAGAATAGAACATCTGCTCACCCCCAACCCGGATCATATTCTCGTGACAGGATGCTGCCTGCAAGTGCGTAAAGACGGCTGAAGCGGCATACGGCTGCAGGTCCTCGTTGTTGGTGACTAATTGGACAACTCGATACCACACTTCCGCTCCGACGTGATCACCAGCAGCGGATATGAGTTGCAATATCGTGTCGACGTACCACTCATACTACGAAGTGTTAGTTAACGCTGCAGGTGGTTCAG
Source organism: Cryptococcus sp. GC_Crypt_4 (assembly GCA_026538345.1). Lineage (NCBI taxonomy): Eukaryota > Fungi > Basidiomycota > Tremellomycetes > Tremellales > Cryptococcaceae > Cryptococcus > Cryptococcus sp. GC_Crypt_4. The sequence goes on along the minus strand of JALPCA010000188.1, from coordinate 14,455 downwards.
ATACCCATACCTCGGTAGCGAATCTTTCTGTCAGGATCGCGATTTTCAAAACCATCTCTTCCCTCAGGTTGTAATCTGCTATAAGTAGGTATCGCACTAGTTCCCCTACTATTACTTTCGAGTTTGTCGTATCACACATCGAGTACAGCAGATCCAGAGCTCGCCGCCTCACTGATATATCTCGATCTTTCAGTGACAATATGATAGTATCTTGGTGTTTCTTCACCGGGGATAGCGAACTCGAGCAAGCAGCCAAATGGGCCATTGAGTCGAGCCCTAAATACCGGACATTCGTTTCTTTAGCAAGGATAAATCGGCCAAGAAGGATGGAAGCGTTCGCTACGACTGTTGATTCTGGATCCAAATGGATTGCGAGGTTGATAGCTTCGAACAAGACGGCGTTTTGAGCGTTGTTATGTTGGACATTCTGTCGCATGTCAATGATAGGCCTCGAAAGCAAATTTTGCTCACCCGTGGTGTTTCCTGCGACGCATCGATGATTGCTTGTAGTATGTTATTCAACATGTCGACGACTTTGTCGTTATCTACGATGATCAGCAAAGCCTTGACATCCAGCAAAGGAACAGACACGTACTCGGCGGAGGGTAGTACTGTAGCAATCGGAGCAGCTTAATCTGCATCCAAGGATTCGGGACTTTATAGTAAATGTATTCGGCTGGCAGATCTCCGTCGAAAACAATCTGAGTATATCAGCAAAGTCCAACATCCAACAAAGCTCAACCTACTCGATCCAGCCTTTGAACAGCTTTCTGATAACATCCCTTGAAAGCATCCAGGTTCGACTGAGCCATAGCTGTTGTCAGACTTATTGCCGTTAGGGCTACTCCTGGATCCTCATCTCCCATCAGAGATACGATCCGTTCTGCCCAATCGCTAGTATTCATGACTGTCGGGTGTTTTCGATATAGCCTCAATAGAGTCAAAGCAGCCTTCTTCTTGACGAAAGTTGACGATGCCCTGAACTTGTCAACCTGGAGCGGTTCATGAATACTCGACTCCTACTCACGCGCTGATTAAGGACCGGTAAACTGCTTCACTCAATGCTTCCGCCATTTCCTTTCCTCCCAAGTTTGCTATCGCATGTAAAGCCAAGCAATTGTACACCTCGTTCGGATCCTCCAGGTCCTTCCGTATCGAATTAATCACCAATCTAGCCAAGTCGGAATTCTCATGCATCAATAGCGTTATGGCAAGATACCCCTACTTCATTAGCACAACATCCAATGTACACACAAGGTCACTTACGATCTGTTTCTCGCTGTATTTCGTACTGCTGATCAAGTTGACCGCTTCCATATGTCCTACATCCACCTTGTACCCCAGGATATAAGTAAAGACGACTTTCGCCAGATACTTCTTCTTCTGATATCCATCTAGGTTTCCATCTTTAAACTTCTGTCGGATATGTGCCATTTCCCTGTTGATACGCTTTTCCTCCAGCTCTCGAACCCTGCAAGCACGCAGATCCGAGATGTACTGTATAATGATTCAGTACAGTGATCTCTTGTGAAAGCGGTCAAAGTATACATACCTGGGTGAGACCCCTCATTGAGGTAGCCATGACGTCTGATCAATTGTTGTTATTGGTATTGAACGGAATGATCAAGCGATGACTGGCGTCCTTTTTGACAATCTACTGCTGGAGTTGGTATAAATCAAGCAGGTAGACCGCGTACCACACTCTTGCCCGACGTTGATGGCCCTGTTGCTGTACTGTTACTATGCGGTAACCATGATAGACAGACTACATCATGCATGGGACGGTCGCGTTGCTCGGAGTCCGGGTACGGAATCAGATTTATCGATGCCACCACGTCATCTCTTTCTTCCAGCTTGCATTAACCATGCATACTATGCTGGCAGCGAGCTTGCCTTCTCTTGCTTCACATGTTTGAACTCACATGTCACTGTAGATCACGCATCAAGTCAATGCAGGGGAAACGGATTAGCAATCGCTGCGTCAGATCATGATGGAAAGCTGGACCAGGTGTCACCTTTCACATTCAGATCCTTTGAAGCTTCAGGAGACTATCAATTCTGACTCGTAAGACAAGACGAATACTCCGTCGAACTCTTGTATGTTCGTATATCTCATCTGGGCTGATATGGGAGGATATCACCATGACAAGACGGCTCTGGTCGTGAAACAACAGTACGAGTTCCGAGTAAGTTAGGATGACGATACTTGGTGTCGGTTGATCAGCCTGACAGTATGACTTGGATGATATCGCATACTTCAGTCCGCTCAGAGTCTCAGTCACTTCACTCCGGCTTGAAAAGGGCGGAAAATTCGACTTCCGAAAGCATAAGCCGGTTACAGTATTGCGCTTACCCACTGATACTCAAACCAATCGAGAAATCCTCATGAAGATCATTGACAAATACTCACAGATCGATGACGTTTTTACATTGTGCTGGCTGGAAACGCTCATCATCTTACCTGCTTTGTCAGGCCTTCATGACGGTCGAATGGAGGTACCTGTAGGTGAAGACGCACTCACTTACTTACATGATCTCGGAGTCTCTCAGTCGATTCTCGGTACTCCGTTTTCAGGTGGCACACAGGGAGTCTCGAACCAGTACATGGATATCAAGCGGTTCCAAGCGGCATCTGACTTCGACCACAATTTATGCGGACCGTTTCTCGTCCAAGCGAAGATGAACGGTACTCTCGACATGTACCCCGTGTATAGGCTCTATGAAGATCGCTCTCAAGCGTTTTTATACGGACTGTATTCCGATGATGCTTCAATACCAAAAATATACAGCTCCTTCCGTTATTTGAGCGAGGATGGGTACAACCTTATCCCTGTACCATCTCGTCTGTATTCCCAGAGTGGAGATCAAGCTGAAGGAGTTCTTGGACAACGCATCGGGGTGAAAGGTAAGAACAGCTGATCGAGCTGCAAGGATTTGAACTGACACGTTATATCATAGACGTCTACGATGTTCGAGGGGTTCCCACTAGCGCAGGATCTCGTGACTATGGTGAAATGTATGGCTCAAAATTAGCCAGCGCTACTTCTATACTTCGAATCGAGGAACTCGGCGGTGTCCTTGTAGGTAAAACAAAATGCTCGGCGTCTGCTTGCATCATCGAATCATTCTAAATCTAGCTGACCACTTGCAGGTTCGCCTGGGGAGGTCCTGATGTAGGTCGCAAAGACCCATTTTCAGATTGGCTCATACCTATTTGAAGCACGAAAGTCACGTCGATATACACTAGTCCGTAGACAGGAGCTTCGGAGAAGTGCTCGTCTGACATTCATAGCTCTTTCTCGCCAAGAGGAGATGGCTGGTAAAGTTGTTCCGGATCGTCATATGGGTCTGCCTGTGCTATTGCTGCATATAACTGGTTGGACATAGGTTTAGCGACTGACACTGGAGGTGAGTCATTCTTATGACCTGTCTTCTAGGCCGAAAGCTGATTTAATAAGGCTCAAATAGAAAGCCAGCGAGTATGCTTGGGTTGTACGGGAATCGTGTGGGTATACCTGTGCCTTCTCCATTCCGGCAGCTCACCATGGTCTAGCCTAGTACTGGCATTATCTCCACTAGGGGCGTCATTTCATTCAGTGACTATGCGGATACTCTGGGTATCTTGTGTCGAGATCCTAGAAAGCTCCGCCAATTTCTTTGTGCTTGGTAAGGCTTGTCATCTCATCCAGATTGGAACTCATGAACTAGGTACGGAAATTCACCCTCCAGAGGCATACCGAATGGACTTACTGCCAAACGCATCCTGGTGGATCCCGCATATCTCGAGCAGATGACTGAAACAGCACAGATGATAGTGGACGGATTCGTACAGCAGCTTGCCGATACGCTGAATCTGCCAATCGTTAGAACTGAGCTAGACGATCTTTTCGCTGAACGATATGGAACAGTCGAGCCGTTGGTCAAGATCGATGCAGAAGCAAGAGCTTATAACCAATGGTAAGTGTATTGAGACTTGTCAACTGGGAGGCTGAGGATCATCATTACAGGTGGTCATGGAAGGAGATCGGAAACGGTTTCATAACGGACTATGCCCATAAGCACGATGGTCGCCGTCCTCCCGTAGACGGTGTCGTTCGCAAAGGCTGGGAAGCTGCCGAGAAACCAGGCAATGAAGAGCGATTCTCACGAGCTTTGGATCAAGCTCGGGAATTCGCGGATCGGTTCAATCACGAAGTCCTCGGTGATGACATGTGAGTATCTATATACGACATTTGTTTTGGACTGATGGAAATCAGTCTTATTTACGATTGCGGTAGAGGTGGACAACCTGTGTTCAGAGAAGCGGAACTGAACAAAGGTTTGAGAGAACAGGAAACGTAAGTTCATTCTGAGCGCGATTTCAAGATCGAGACAGCTGAAAACACATTCAGGTGCCTTGGTGGACATCGACTTTCATCTCTTTCTGGTTGTGTGGATATCACTGTACCTATTGGGCAAATCGGATATCACAGTATTATCTCCAAACAAGAGGAGATGAAAGCCGTCACTGTCAATTTGATGTCCAGTAAAGGCAGCGAGTGAGATGATCAGGCTGGACTCTTCTTTACATCGACTGATTGTGGTTTAGCTTTATGCTTTTGGATCTGATCGACAAGCTTGCGCAGGTCAGTACTTTTATTTCTGAACCCAAACGACCTGTGGCCACCAGAAATTATGACATGGCTAAAACCTCTTAGGTAGGATTGGTCGGAACGGTTAAGACTGGACGAACCCCATACTAAATCTGGTTTACCTACTGATTCTTGTCGATCACTAGTACTAAGCGTCATCTCTTATGTATCTGGTTCGAAGAAAATCCACATCAAGTGATACTACTGCCCTCTCCATTGTATCATCTAACGCTTTGGACTATAAGTACACCACATGTAACGCAAAGCATCGATTTGGCCTTTGATGAGGAAATCAGAAAGGATTGTCATCCTTTGACCACTTGCTTCAGTCTTCGAGGAGCCTGGTTTAATAAACGAACGGGGTAATCTTTTCCTTCAAACATTCCCACCACCCCTTCCCTCAGTGTCCTCAAATCCCAATGACCACCACTCGCATCATGCCGTCCAGGTCGATCATAGCATTAGTCGTTCTCGCCACCCTCGTTTCACTTTTCCATCTGTTCTTCCGTGTCAATAATATCACTGGATGGATCATGAACTCGTCTCTTTCTAATCATCATCACCATCAATCCAACAACTCATTCTCCACTGTTCTTCATTCATCTATCGCTAGTCAAGATCACGAACTGGTGGTGAGCTGCGTCGCTATTCTCACTATCACAGCTAGCTGATGATCCTAGTATTCCGTGGGAGATACAACCTACTTTACGCCTACCAGCATGACGCTAGCCATTCTTCCTTTTTTCAAAGATTCCACTATCGAAGCTGGTCCAATATTGACGCCTATCACGATCCTGCGACTTAATACTGAAGGGCCGGTCGTCGATCCCAGAGAGCTTGAAAACCTGATTGAAGAGTATCTCGATATGGACGATGTTCTCTCGAGATCCTGGCTGAAAACAATCATCATTATGCCCAAGTCTGTCTCGGGTGCTCTGCTCGCTTGGGATTCTCTCATCTTCCTACATGAGTACTATGGAGTCGAGCGGATCTTTGTTGATCCTTCATTCGATCTCGCTCGACCGGGTCATTTCCCTGGAATAGGTTTCCACGTTAATCGTCTCTCTGTGCCTTCCTTCATCGGGGTAGAGCTTCGAGGGCCTTATATCGCTAACATCGATGGAGGATCTAATCAGCTTACAATCTTACCTGTCTACAGATTATACTCGGATATCTATAGGACATTTCTATATGGCCTGTATCGTACCGACATCTATCGACGTCCTATCGTTGGCGGTAACTACAAGGCGTTTCGACGAGTGGATGAGAGAGGATATAATTATATCCCAGTACCTTCTAAACTGTATCATGATGGTTACGACAATGGGGTGACAGGCCAGAGGATCGGTATCAAGGGTGAGCGTAGTGGCCTATAATCGAACTGACTTTTTGAACAGATATATACGACGTCAAATGCCTGGTCACCGCCGCAGGAAGTCGACCTTTTGGTGATCTCTATGGTCCAGCCAACAAGAGTGCAGTGTCTCTCGAAAGACTGGAAGAACTTGGCGGTATCTTTGTTGGCAAAACCAAGACTTCAGCGTGAGTGATCATTGAGTATAGTATTTCCCAGCTGATCTTTTGGATTACAGCTTCGCAATAGGTTCAGATACTGTGAGTCTCGTTTTCCCTAGATTCCACGAGTACTGATAAGTTCGAGAATGACTTCAATGTGGACGAACAATAGTGAGTTAAGGTCTTTGCGTCTACAGCTACTAACCCGATGTCCTAGCCCTTTCTCACCCAGAGGCGATTTATGGCAATCCTGCTTCAGCTCCTCCTCAGGCTCAGCTTGTGCCATTGCTGCTTACGACTGGCTCGACGTGGCTGTTGGGTCAGATACCGGTGGTCAGTGACTCTTGACTCACCCAGACTGACCAGATTCTAGGATCTATCAGAAAACCCGCTAGTCTGCTTGGCTTATACGGAAATAGGGTAAGTGCCAGGGATGATGTTACGAATCTGCTTCGACTGATAAAGCGTAGCCCAGTACAGGCGCTATCTCTACTGCAGGTATCGTCCCCTTCAGCGATTACGCGGATACTCTTGGGGCTGTAACCCGTAGTGCTCAGCGGCTTCGCAACTTCCTTGACTCGTGGTATCTGGACTCGCCGTTAGGTTTACGTATATACCCATATACCTCAAAGAGGATCATCATTGCGGATGGATATCTCCGTCAGCAGACCCCTGAAGCTCAGATTGTGGTGGATAGATTCGTTGATGATCTGGAAAAGAAGATGCACAAGAAAGTGTATCACGAAGACCTTGATCAGGCGTATTTGGATCGATACGGTTCTAGGTCGGCGATAGCGAAGATTGCTGAAGATCACTACGTGGGAGTGGCTTGGTGGGTGATATAGTCAGCCAAACGCAGCTGACTACTGACTAACGTATAATTCAGGTGGAGTTGGACACAAATCGGCAAGAAGTTCGTTCAGAGTTACCAGGAGAAGCACGAAGGTCGATCACCTCCCATGGATCCTGCTGCAAGAGATATTTGGGAAAAAGGCATACAGAGCGGAAGCGAACAACAACACGATGATGCCAACAAAGCTTCAAGCCAATTCGGTGATTGGTTTCATGACAAATTCTTACAGGAGAATGCAGACTCCTGCTCGGGAAGCATGTGAGTGGACGCCTTTCGTCAGAGACGAGTTGTAGGACATTCACACATCCAGATTGATCTATGATATCGGCTATGGCGGATTGCCCATGTATCGGGAAGCGGGATTGAATGGGGATCTCCAGTCGCGCAATACGTAAGTGGATATGAGCTTATTAGTCTAGATTATACTCAGTCTTAGGACCATCCCCGGGGGTCGGATCTGCCCCCTAGCAGGATGCGTTGACGTTACTGTTCCGATCGGTCAAGTGGCCTATAACAGCTCGATCTCAGGCATCACGGAGATGCAAGCGGTGTCTGTCAATCTGGTCGCTCGAAAGGGTTGCGAGTGAGTTATCTTGTATTGAATTGTGCTTGTGTTTATGGTTGATGCTCAGTTTCATGCTTCTGGACTTTATCGACGAATTGAACAAGGTAGGACTACTAGTTGCGCTCAGAGTGTTCGCTAGCTGATTGCTTCAGAACGGTCTGATCCAGACTGTAAAGACGGGTCACACCCCGTTCTAATAAACCATTCGACTCGAGACCTGAAGTCTTTGAACATCTTGCCACATATATTGATTTGTAGCTCCCGTTGATGGAAAGAACCTATGTTTTGCTTTGTCTAGTGTACATCCATGCTCACTGTTCGTTCATGCCTCTCCACTCCGCCACCAATCGATCCGTTTCGGACTTCTCCGATGAAGTTTCAGAATCATGCATGTAATCTCGATGATGCTGAAATACGATCCTTTCAATGAACCTCCCTTGATAAGACGTTGGACGATCATAATTCAATATGGTTATATATAAGACCCCTCAATAAAAGCGCCTTTGCATTCTTGGATCGACTAACACGCAAATATGCTAAATCCTACAGTTTGTGTTGTTCTTACTGCAGCTTGTTTCATCTTGCTCGTCCCTCTCATCAACAGGTATCTCGACACCAATCAGCTATCTTTGAGCCTACTTCGACTTTCTCTGAGAAACACTCAGCACCGTTTATCACTGTCACAAGAGTCAGAGATTCAGCTGGAAGCCGAACACGAATTACTTGTGAGTCCTTTTGTATCTTACAAGATCAGTCACTGATGTCTTAGTATCATATTGGAGGAATCCCCTACTTCTCGCCAACTCACCTCGCCCCAGCTTCACTATCACTTACATGGTCTGGTAACCTACCCACTCAGGTCCCTTTGACGGTTCTCCGAATACCTCATAATGACGACGAAGTTTCATATGAAACAGCACTATCTTTCTTCGAAGACGCCATTTCTTTCGATGATGTGCTCGATTCAACCTGGCTACGAAGTGTCATACTCCTACCTCAGATGACAGATACAGCATTAGCCAAGAGCAACGGAGTTATTGATCCAATGTGGATCCAAGTACTAAGGGAGCAGTTTGACACCAACCGTCTGTTTCTTCACCCAACCCTTCATTTACGCCAAATCTCTTCTTTGCGCCAGCTGCATATTCAAATTGAGACGTTTGACCCTACTTCATCCATTTCAACACTTCTCGAAGGCCCTTATCTGGGCACCTCCCCACATGGTAAATCGGTGATCGACCTGTTCCCGGTTTACAGGCTCTACTCTGATACTTATCGAGCTTTCGTATTTGGAGTATACCAGCCATATCCGTCTATCTTCTTCGGCGGCAAACATAATGGCTACAAGACATTGAGAAAGGTCGATAAGGATGGTTACAGCTATATACCAGTGCCATCTAGACATTATTACCGGCAAGAGAAGGACGGTATCAATGGCCAAAGAATAGGAGTCAAAGGTGAGAACACACTTCTCTGTAAAACCTGAGCTAATTGCATGGATAGATCTATACGATATCGAAGGCGTAATCACAGGATCAGGGAGTAGATTGTATGGTAAACTACGTGGACCAGCCAATATAACAGCGTACTCTGTTGCTCGCCTGGAAGCTCTGGGCGGGGTAATCGTCGGAAAGACCAAGACGGCATAGTGAGCAGTATTACGATTAAGTTCAAACTGCTTACTGATGGGTATCGTAGTTTCGCTTTTGGTAGTCACGGCGTAGGTCTACGGTATTTGATGGCCACCATGGAGGCCTGTTCACTGACACAGTACAGAACGATGATACCGTGGATGAACAGTAGTAAGTCCGCGGTATCACAACCAGAAGTAAGACCTGCTAAAATCACCCTAGTCCCTGGTCCGCTCGAGCGGACGGGTACCAAACCTGTTTTGGATCTTCTCCAGGCTCAGGTTGTGCGATGGGAGCATATGAATGGCTCGACTTCGCCATCGGAACCGATACTGGAGGTGAAACTGTTCTCATTTATGGCCATAACCCAGCTGATTATGATAATAGGTTCTGTGCGATTCCCTGCTGCGATTGTGGGATTGTACGGGAATAGGGTGGGTAGGGATCAGTCTGGCACACCTAATCATGTCAGCCCAGTAAAGGAGCTATATCGCTAGACGGGGTCATCCCTGCATCCCCTTATGCAGATACCGCAGGCGTTCTCGCTCGTGACCCTCAGAAGTCCTCGAAGTTTATCCGTGGATGGTATGTCCCATACGGGGTTGGAGCTGATCGCTAGGTACGCCAAATCTCCTTCGGTGAAGAGCTGGTCTGGGGATTTCTCCAGGAATCTGCTTGTTGACAAGGCTTATCTGAAACAACGATCTCCGGAAGCACAAGCCATTGTCGATGGGTTCATCGCTCGACTACAAGCCACAATCGGTATCAATGTCTCTTACTTCGACATCGATGAGCTCCTGAAGCAGAAACATGCGCCCATCGAGGCATTCGACCGCGACTCAAAGTTCGAATTGGGCACAATGTGGTAAGTGACTGTGAACAGCGTTGCCTGCGCTTGTATGACCGCTGATTGGAGAAGGTGGAGCTGGTCACAAAATGGAAAGAATTTCACACACGATTGGGCGTCCCAGCATGATGGCCAGTATCCACATTTGGACCCTCCTATCAGGGGCCGCTGGGAAGAAGCCAGGGAATCCGGTAATATGGCGATCTATGAAGAAGGTGTAGCGGAAGCGAGAGCTTTTTCAGATTGGTCAGATGAACATCTCTTACCAGCAGACAATGAGACCTGCTCTCGAAACATGTGAGAAGCAGAAGATGGATTGGATTCAGCTAACCAAGACAGTCTTTTGCGAGATGCAGGAACTCAGGGAGGGGGATTTTACAGAGAGGGAGGTTTGAATGTGAAAGACGGCAAAAACCCTTTGGAGACAAACACGTAAGCCAAAGGCGCGGCCATGAAAGCTCGACTTATGATCACAGGACCATAGATGGATCCTCAATTTGCCCTCTCGCAGGATGTGCTGATTATACTATCCCAATCGGCCAGGCTCCATCCATGCGTAAGATCTCTTTAGTAGAAGAGATGGCATCGGTCTCGATCAGCCTGATGGCCAGGCGAGGCTGCGAGTCAGTCGCCACGTATATCACTGAATTGTTAGTATCACTAACAGTGAACTCAGTTTCATGTTGCTTGACTTTGCTGCAAAGCTTGAAGAGGTATGTCGATTAAGTGTTCCGATCAACAAAGCTGATGAAGTGGTAGGCGGGTCTCGTTCAAACTGTCAAGACTGGTCGAACTGCCTTTTGATTCGAAAGAGTTTGGATATCTGCTGGCGGAGAGAGCTTGTAAACATCTTTTTGTATATACTGTCGTGATGACCGGTTCTTCTACGTTTGCCATTCGATAATTTTCAGCGCTGTCTAGGAGACGATCATCACCATACTCGTCACCATCGATGGTGGTTGACTCGATCTCGGATCCGAGTATGACTCAAAAAATGATTCCGTTTCATGACGTTTGTAGAGAAATCGAACATGGGATTGTTGATACCCTGTGGTATACCTACATTGGCTCCGCGAGCTGTTATACATCGTCAAAGACTGAACAAGGACACAGACAATATCCGATATGTCACGAAGAAAGGCTTTCGATACTGGACTTTCTGGTTCTACGCCCAAACCCCCAAATCCGACAATGACAACTCCCTCCATATCGGCCAATTCTTCTCGACCCAATAAGGCCACTCAATCCAAGACTGTCGAAAAGGTCTTACCACCCAGAATCACTCCTCCTGACCCGGAACATGCTGCAGCGACTGTTCCTACCGAAACAAGCGAGGAGAAGGAGGAAGCGGAAGAAGTGGTTGTCAAGGATTCAGATGATTATGACGATGGAATCTGTATTATCTGTGCTGAACCGATAACGTTCTGGAGCGTCGGAATTTGTGGACATAGGACTTGTCAGTGAGTAGAGTCGTCGGCTGGGTCCTGTGGGAATAAGAAGAAGGAATCATGGCTAACGAGAATCAGTGTCTGTGCTATCCGACTAAGAACGTTCTACAAGTGAGCTATTACCTTCCTGTGTTCGACCAGGGGAGAGAGCTAACAGTACGCAGGAAGTTTGAATGTACTTTTTGCAAAACGGTTACACCCTCATTGCTCTTCTCCAAATCGCCCGATACGCCTTTCCCGACTGAACATCATATCCCCCCATCACCCGCAAAGCAAATCGCAGCTGCACAAGCGGGTGCGGAGAAGTTGGAAAAGGGAAAGATATGGTATGAAGGTTTGGTCTTACCTGGTACGCTCAATGTAGAGGCATTTCCTCATGCAGACAAGAAATTGGGCGTAGTATTCGATAGCGAGGATTTGGTGAGCTGGATGCCTTAAATTGAGTGTCATAAGCTCACAAAACACAGATGGAAAGTACTCTCCTACTACTCCGTTTCAACTGTCCTTCAACGGATTGCGCGCATATGGCTACAGACTGGAATGCCCTGGAGAAACATACACTGTCAAATCATAACGGTGTGATTTGTCGAGTATGCCGATCGCAATTATCACGTTTCGCCCACGAACAAGTCTTATATCCACCTGGATTACTCGGACTGCATGATCCAAGTAAAGTCCCACGAGGATCTAGACCACCGAGACCAAGAGGTGAGAGGGAAATTGAGATGGTCAAATCGTGGGATGCCCCTCATCCCATGTGCGAGGTGAGCTAGGTAGTTCGTAATTGAAGACGTCTAGCTGATATGACAAGTTCTGCCATGCCGCTTTCTTTGGCCCAGATGAATTGTTTGCACATATGCGAAAGAATCATGAGGAGTGTTTCGTGTGCAAAGAACTGGGTGAACGTGATGTCTAGTGAGTATCTTTCTGTGAGTATAGACTTGTTGCTGATATGGATAGCTTCCAAAATTACGACAAGCTTGAATCCCACTTCAAGGCGGACCACTACCCATGTTTGCAACAAGAGTGTCAGGAGCGTAAATTCGTTGTATTCCCCAATGAGTTGGACCTCCGAGCACACCTGGTAGAGCAGGTAAGCTATGCTGCTTTTCTTTGAAAGATCTTTAGCTAACAATGTCAGCACGGCGAGCACATGTCGTCACGGGACCGAGCACAAGCTCGACAACTGAACGTCGACTTCAACTCACACCCTGAGACCCGCCGAAATGGCCCTTCTCGCCAAGACCGTTCGAACGGTCGAGGTTTCACAATGGCCCGAGCACCCCAAGGACAGCAGATCTCCCAAGCACCCAACATGACACCTGATCAAGCTGCTCAACTCCGACGACAAGTCCAGACGGACAGACAAGAAGAGAGTAGGAGGAAGAAGGGGTTCAATACAGACTTGACGGATAGTATGAGGGAACAAGAGAGTTTAGGGAACGGCGGTGAGGGTAGTCGAAGTGGATATGTCACACCGAGAGAAGACGTGGACGATGCTACTGCTGCGTAAGTGCCTGATTGGGCATGGATATATCAGCTGACTTCACAGCCGACACTCTGCTCTATTATCTAGAGTAGCTCTTCTTGTCAATGATTCTAGCAACAAACTCCAATCCTTCCGATCCGCTGTCAGGCAATTCCGAGGGAATGAATCTGGAGCCAGCGATTTGATCGATACCCTCTTCCATGTGTTTGATGAGGATGTGGACGCGACTACTGGTGTAGTCAGGGAGATTGCGAGTCTGTTCGGCGGTGAAAGTGACAATGATAAGCAAAAGGCTGTCTTGGAGGCATTGAACGGGTTCAGAGTCAAGGTACGTGACACTTGTGCCTGTCACATCCTGCACGATGCTGATGAGTGCAGCGGCGCGAGCAGTTCCCAGCGCTCAATAATGCCCCGACAGGCCTAGGAAGCGAATGGGCAGGTATCACTTCTGGTAAAATTCTCAACGCCAAGCGAGCCACGCATACTATCAACCGAGGAGCTTCATCGCGTACCGTCTGGGATCGAGTAGAAGCCGCTGCATCAGCTTCGACATCATCACAGACCTCTCGATCGGCAAGACCCACTGGCGCAAACGGTCGATACGTACCTGGTTCTGGACCCTCTGGGAATACTTCAGCATTCCCTTCGCTCAATGCACCACCCGGAACTGCCGGTCCGTCAAAAGGCGCACCTCACTCCACACCATGGGCTTCCGGCGGAGCTGGATCTTCTTCAAAGGCACCTCCAGCATTGACCGGGCCCATCATCCGATCTGTCAATTACAGTACTGGACCAGCATCTAAACCAAAACCACTGAATAATAACGCTTTCCCAAGTCTACCACCCAGTTCGGGCAAAGGAATGTCGAGTACGGAAAGACAAGCGCTGTTTAGTAAACCCACAGCGAGAGAAGAAAGTATAAGGAGAATAAGAGGTCAGGGTCCTGCCCCACCACCGGTAGTTAGTGGATGGGGAGGAGAAGAGGGAGTTGATCAAGCGATGGAGGGTATGAATCTGGATGGAGGTGAGCAGGAGCCGGTGAGCGCTGCAGCCACAGGTGGCGCGAGCAAGAAGAAGGGAAAACAGAAGCAATTGTTATTTGCGGTCAGTGCCAGGCCATAAGAATGTACATGGGCGACAGCGAATGAATGTGCAAGGTGGGGAAAATTCGTCGAGGAATGACGTTGAGTTGGCAAATAGACCTAGAAGTTAGTCTTGCTACTTGCATATAGTCCAGTAAAGCAGAGTGAAGAAGAGAGGCATGAAGCAGCAACAGCCTCACATCTATGGTCTATGCATGATACAATAAAGTTGAAAGGATATTCTAGTTTCCGGCCTCTTTCAAGACTTCTCGGAAATCTTTGCCTTCAACAACAGACTTTACTTTCTCGAGAATAGTGTTGCTGAGTTGATCAGCTAGATCCGAAAAGTACTGAATGGGTGACTTACAAATCTCGGAATGGGGCAAAAGGGTTT
>JALPCA010000187.1:0-17880 GCA_026538345.1 Cryptococcus sp. GC_Crypt_4 | reverse complement strand
TCACCTTGTATCCTATTCCGAGGCTCACCAAGTCAGCATCAGCCAAGTCAAACCCTTACAAAGCTTCTTTTGAAGAACAGGCGGCCGAAAAATCGGCCCGAGATAAGAAACGTCGTATTGAAAACGATCTTCGCGAACTGAACGAACTGCTGAGAGATACATGTGAATCCGATTGGTCTCCGGACTTTCAGACGTGGATGATGCAGCTGTCCGATGACACCTCTGAGAGTCAAAGTGAGCCTAGAGGGTAAGCGGAATGAGCCTGATGATTGGAATGTCGGTATATTGGTCTATGCAACAGTGTGCGACGTGAACAAGAGATCGTGGTCATCCTTTCATGTGCCACATCTTTTCGACCATCTCATCGAAGAAGCAGTCAATGGTTCTTCTTACTTCTGATTCTCACCACCTTTTTGCTTGCTCTGACCGACCCCTCCTGCACTCGGTGGGACCTTTTGACTTGGTATCCCAACTATATTCTCTCACACTTGCATAACAGCGCAACATGGGCAAGAAGAACAATCCTCGACAGAAAGGCTCCACGAGTAAGGCCGCATCCATCTTTGATCAACCCATTTCAACCACTCTTGCCACCCACCATAGCAGTCGAGACGACCCCGCGGTTTTCACTAAGTCATTAGTTCCTCTTCCGCCTGAGGATACTTCCAAGGTGACTTTCGCGTTTTACCAAACTTCTGATCCTCCACTCTGGTATCGAGCTATACCAGTCTATCATCCATCCAAAGATGTCGATAGCACGAGATCATTTGATCACCGTCCTTCGTGGACGAACTGGGCTATTCCGACCGAAACTGACATGGCAGACTGGAAGAGAGTGGCCAATCCCGATCAGATCAATGTCAACACTTCATATCGTCAAGGATTCACCCAATTCAAATTGTATACTGATGGGGCTAGAATGTTACTCTTAAATACGGTCAAAGAGCATAAATCACGTTTATCATCTATCGGGAAATTTCGTGAGGATACTGAATCGTTCTCAAGCGAGGGAAAGCTGTTTATGGTTAAAGATCCCTTGAATTTCAAACAGCTGAATGAGAATATTCAGATCATGTCTGAACATGAAAGTCTACTTGATTCAGTCAGGACACTGCTCCAAGAAGTCATGTCTGATGGTCTTACACTCATTGATGATCTGCGACGAGGAATTGAACGAGATCTCGATCGAGAAAAGACACTACCAAGAGATGCAGAGAAACTTGGGACATTGATCCAAACTCAATTACTGTTTGCAGGTCATGAACTTTTGCATCAAAAACATACCTTGCTCACTCAAGCATCGACGGCCAGTCAGAATTATCGAAATATGATGTCCGGCTTTCCAATCAAGCCTTGGAGGATGGTCTGCCCCAACTTGATCACTTATTCCCAATTGGATATATCGGTGGTAACCCACCGCCTGAAGTCGCTCAAGACCATTGTGCAGGAAACCGAGACCAAAGTTGTTAACATTTGTGGTCCCCATTTGCTAAACACATCTTGGACTGAATATACCCGGCCCTACAGGAACGAGCTGGCTGAACCCGTCACCAGAGACGATTCCGGTATGTTCTCGCGAAATCACCTTCATTTGAGAAGGGATGAAGAAGTGAATTACGAAACGCTATTGGCACTACAGCACAAATATCAGAGGTTTCGCTTCATTGAAGTCGCTCAGCCTGAGGGGGAACACACCATGGAAGTCTCTTCGATGGTTCACAAATCACAATTCCCCTTGAATCCTGCGGCTCACTACGACATGACATGGACTCGATCATGGGAGAATGAGCAGGAAGCAGCCTCAATCAGTGATATCGTGACCAAGACCGAGTTCCGCTTCCACAATCACCAGGATACTCCTACAGGTTACGGGGCTGCCGCACTTCGAGCTGCTATGGCTTTGGACAAGGCTCGTCGAGAAGGCCAGAACCAGATCATCAGTGGCGAGTCTGTCAGAATCTCCGAATTGATGTCTGAGGATGCCAGAGCACAGCGTGTCGCTCAAGCAGGAGCTCGTCAAATGATTGATAAAGCATTCGGAGACTTTTGCCGAACATCGAGAAAGACACTGATGTCTGAAATATCAAAGAAGAGGGAACTGGTCATAAATGAGGTCAAGAGAGATGTCGGATCGATCAATTTTCACGAGTCTTGTCACTTGATAAGCATGGGATTGAGCGATCAGCTTCGATTTGCAAGTGATCATGCTGACTTGATCCTTGCTGAATCAATCGCAAGATTTCCCATGGTGAATGTGGAAGCATTGACGAAGAAGTTGGACAAGGCAAGGGAAAGTCTTGAAATCGATATTACAAGTCTGAGAGCGGAGATACCAAAATCGCTTTCAGATTTTTGGCCAGATGACCTGTCCAGTTGGAAAGAATGTATTATAAAGAAGAGATCTTCTCCGATCGAAGGATCCCTGGATCTGAACGGAAACGATCTTGATCAACGGCAGGTGGATCTCTTGTCTACTGCCGGCAAGGAATACAATGATATCATCTATGATGATTACAGCAACAACTCTCAACCTGTCTCCGACATCCCTTCAGACTGGTCTGATCCAAGCAAGAATACAGTTTACGAGATGAATAGCTCGTTTGAAAAGGCAAAGTGGTCGGTGGGTAAAAGAGCTGTATGATGAGAATGGATGAGTAGTAACAGTTTAGGTTGACAAACACTTCGAGGTTAGAGATGTAAATATGCATTGTGTATACATGTCATGCCCGAGACTCTCGATGCTCATTGATGATCCATTCTAAATTCGCAATATCCCAAATTTGTGATAACCCCATTCCCTAATTCCATAGATCAGTCTCAGTTCCGACCTTCCATCCCCTCGCTATCCTCTTCTTCTGTATGTCATCTAGTAATCCACCCAACATCTCCTGATTGTATTTGTACAACTTGTTGTGATAATCATCCCAATCCTTCTTTGATCCAAATATTCCATGATCACTCGTATTCCAGTTGGAATTTGGATATCCGGGTAATAAAGCCCGTTGAGGCGAGGGTGCAAGAGACATTGGATCTTGACCTAGACGTAAGAGTCGGATAGCTTCAATTTCGTTGGTACTGCCTGGATGTAGGATGATGGAGGGTTGTCGGAGCCACGAGTAGGATTCTAGGATGAGAGGTGATGCTAAGATAGGTACCTGGCTGTGTCAGTGATCCATGGTGAAAGTACGTGGGGCTGTACACACTCTCGATATGATAGCCGCAGGGATGGCTGAGGATAATTTCAAGTCTACATATACCCATTCCATAAAAGCAGGAACGATCATATCCCTATCACAGGTGTTAATCACGTCTACTGAAGGAGCAAATTCACCTACATTGACGCTATCAGGCGGTAAAAATCATCATATTCCAAGTCCGAGTGGATTTGGACGAGGTTCTTGAACATTTCCGGTATCCTCAGATTGGCATTTCCTGGCAGAGATCCGACGAAATGTAGGGTGAGAGGAGGTATTCCATTATTCGCGGGTATTAACGGTTTCTCTTCGTCTACTATAGGTAGATACCCCCAAGCTTCCGGGTTGACTGAAATGTATGAGTGATATGACTACTAAGTCGACAAGCAGAAACCTACCTTTGATAGCCCTGTGCAGATCCCAAATGATGCCCTGGTAGTTTCGCCTGTGCATTTGCACGTTTCCGAGAATAGCGATTCGAGATGGAACGTGGCCTTTGGGTCGTGGAGCAGGAGGCTCGACAACAGAAGTCTTTTGCATGATTATTGCTTCAGGGTTGACAGGGAATATCTGGGATGTTCAGTGGGTCGAAGGAGAGTAAGGAAACTCGACTTACCGGTAAGAATGTCTTTACCCCGACTTTTGCCCAATTCACATCATTCTCATCCTGCGTCCATTTCTGCACTGTCCTCGCCAGCGAGGTACTTGTATGACTACTCAGAGTCATCAATTCAAATCTCTCCTTTTCCACAGCTCCCTGCCATATCGTCTTCTCCTTCTTTGTGAGATATTCCAGTTGATGTTGTATACAGATGACATGTAAATCGTCGACTCCACTCATAGTATCCGCTATCCAGCCTGGCATTCTATCTCTCCAGCCCTCATCGCAGGAGATATGAATGACAACGTCGAATTTCCCCTCGTTGGCCCAATCGGATTTGAACGCTCCTCGTGGTATTACCTTTTGAAGACCTGGCAGGAATGGCGTGAGGATGTGCTCGAAACCCCATCTCCATCCGTCACCTGGGGTATGTCAGGCATCACTCTGGATCATTCTATCTGCACTCACGGTAAACCCTGTACTTGACATCCAGATCGTCCAGTGTCTTGAGCACAGCCCCTATGACCTCTACCTCAAATTAGTGTCAGATTCTAATCACACGAATGGTACATACCATCGTGAAATCCGGCATGCTCCAGAACAGCGACGTTCAAATTGATAGGCCCTGTCCTTGTCTTCACTACCCTATTCAAACTTTGAGGTAAAAGTAACGGATCTAAATCGATATAATCTCCATCTTCAGTCTTTATCACTTCTGGAGTGCTGGAAAATCGCCATGTTCCTGAAGGTAGTATGAAATTTCGACAGTAATATAATATGATACCGACTAAGATGGAGATACCGACCAGCAGTCTCGTACGTCTCACCGAGACCATGACTTGAGGTTGACGGCTCATCGATTTTAGTTATTATTATTTGTTGACAGATTAGATGGACGTGAAGTCAGTAACGGGTTTTAGCGATTGGTTTTTCCGAGGCTTGGCGCCTATTCTTCCGAATTTAGGCGTCTTCCTGGCATCTGAGTATTCCTGTTGAAAGTTGTATGGTATGATCAGCATATTGAATGATACACAGAGATAACGAGATGAGATTGTCAGTTCTAGAGATACAAGTCCAAACCAAAGAACAGGCATTGTCGTATACACGTTTTGATGGCTGATGATAGCAGTAAAATAGGCGAAGGGATCCAGCGCCTAAACTTTCGCCTAACCCAACGCGTTTCAGGTTGAACCACGCGATTTTTAAGCTTGATTCGGCTGGTTCAGATCTTTTGATCTTCCTGTCAGCCATTCTTCAAAGCATTCATCTCGACATTACCCAAACAATCACTGGTATCCGAGACAGTCGGAGGATAGCTCATCTCACAGTCGGATATTCTATTACTCCGGTGTAGGTATCGGCTTTGATCATTGGCTGAATCTGGTCGATGCCTTCCGATATGGGCAAGCGTGATGTCCGTGGAAGTCAACCCTTCTCCACTCTCCTCTCATCGTGAGTAGGCTGTCTCCTCTCTGTCCGATATGACTACTGATCAATCCCAGTCGGAGATCGCCTTTGCGATTACTTCCCGCTGGCCTCCTCATCACCTCTCTGATCACCTTCTTCCTTTTCCCTCAGTATATCCCTCATGTGCCATGGCTACCGACGGAAGGTGGACCAGATTGGACAAAGACTGTAATGAAAATCCGACAGCTTCAGGATGACTTGATGGAAAGATGGCCTAAATCGTAAGTATCCACCAAGTCTGCACCCTAACTAGACGGAATCACAGATTGACCTAGTGCAGAGGTTGGGCCAATCACCGACCTGCTACATTGGATGCGCTAGATAGACTGGCGACATGCATGGAAGATGGTACTTGTGGAGAAGGGGAGAAGACAGTGATCATTCTGGGGTCTTTCCATTTCGGTAGGTAGCGGAAGAAGATTCACTGGAGAAGGTACTGATCCAAGTAGGAAACAGTCAGAATGGCCATACCAGTGGAGAAGACATCTGGGCCGGATCACTAGTCGAGATTCTCAGTTTACACAACTACACCCTTCTATACACCTATAGATCACTGGAAACACTTTTGGTCTACAAAGCTCTAGCGGGTAAGTGCGATTTGACTCTTGACTAGGTTCTGCTAATGTGATCTCAGACCTTACACCCCTTATTCTCATGGAATCGGATGCAACTACTGAATGCCTGAAAATCGGCAAGATGACTCGAGAGGAAGCGGCCTTGGCGAAACCGAAGATCGAAGGATTGGAGTTCATCGCAGATGATGAGGCATTAGGTTGCGCAAAGAGAGTAGGATACGAGGATGGTATACCAATGCAGAAAGTCAGGACGTTCCATTTCTGGCACGGTCAAAGGCATCCCCTGACAGGTGAGTTGCGAAAGATCTACTTTCAAGTGCAAGCTGATTGCCCAGGTTTCACGCTCAGCCCTGAAAACTATACAGGTTGGTGGGCGGACAGTGGAAACTATTACCTAGGTGAGTCGATCCAGGTTTCCTCTATTCGACCTCACTGACACTCAGGCTACCACCTTCCACATTGTCGAGAGGTTGAATCGGCTCAACCGCACAGTTCTAGAGCATTCATCCTCGGTAAACGTCCTTTATACTTTTCCGACGAGAAATACGCATGGCCCCGAGGTGCTCTTGAAGACCTTACCAAATCCATAGGAGACGGGTTTGAGTTTGTAGGAGGAGCCGGTAAAGTGGGAGTGGACGAGATGCCCATGAAAGGAATCAAGAACTTGGGTAGTATGAGTAAAGAAGATTGGAATAAAGAGGTGTCGAGAAGTGCTGTGATGGTGAGTTACGAATCTTGGGTTGATTTGTGTAGAGCTGATTTAAGCAGCTCGGTATCGGAAATCCACCTCTGTCTCCTTCTCGTGAGTTTGACCAGTGGTCGACAGGATGTTGATCGATTAGCCTATGACGCTATGTGTATGGGAGTACCGTTCATTAATCCGTGAGTGAAATCATTCCCGTTGCTTGCCCGGGGCAAGGGAGCAGACCATCTCGACGTCTCCGATCCCTCCGGTAACGTTCTCCAGAATCATGCGTCGAGACGAGAAAAAGCCAGAATGGCGGCACATGTGGTCCACCCAACATGAGGCTTTGAAAGTGTTCGATCCTCCATACGTGTACCATGTTGTGAGTGATTAACTAGCTGAGAAGTGATTCCAGCTCAATCTTCAGTGGCACGATGATGTGGAAGCTCTTCAAGCCGCCATTGAATCTGCTATAAAGACTCCTTTCCCGCCATACATACGTGAGCTTTGTAGTTTGTTCCTGGTACCACAAGCTGACATCCCCAGCCGAACGAATGCGAAGAGAAAATGTCGAAGCGAGGCTGCTACATCTGATATATAGCAATTCGACGGAACAGGCGGAGAAGTTGATTTCAGAGGGTAAAGGGGAGGACTTTGCGGATTTCGAGCGGGGCCATAATGTGAGTCTGGAATGGTGTGGGCTTCGTTTGCTGATTATCTAGATCAAGGACGGGCTGCTGCTATAAGCATTGAAGAAGTTGAGCATCATCATAGACCATAGACAACACGGACCAGATCTTCATACACCATATTTGTATATCATCTTGGGTATTCATAGGAACACATGCATATATTAATATTCGTCAACGCGATACTATAGCTACAGATTTGTGTATTTCTAATGTTTCTAGGGGGAGGCTGACAAGGTGTTGAGCAGGATTCGAGCAGCAAAAGCTACTTGACCCAGGAATCCTTTACTCTTTCTGTGAATTTGAAGAACTTTGCCAGACCGACAGCTGCTTCTACATGACCTTCTGGATCTGTCGTTTCCTCTGGAAAGGCGATTCCACAGCCGAACAGTCCTGGGACCAGATCGCCTTTGTCTCCTTGTCCATTTACGCCGTTATGACCATTGACAACCTCTTTCGAGAGGTGGAATCCAGACGTATGCATATCGAATTTGATTTCTTCATCTATCCTCTTGATCGGATCTTGCCCTTTTGGCCGATATAATAGTTGAGGAATAGGGGAAGGGGTATATCCAATAGCATAGATCAGATGCGTACATCGAGGTAGGTGTTCTCGATAAACCTCATCTTCCTTTCCTTCCTCCAATTTGATCTGTTCGATAGTGGTGGAGTCTTTTGGACTTGGTTTCTCCATATGTTGATGAGCCCATTCTGCCGTATCCCCTTTAAGACCTGTATTGTCATAGACTATCCCATTATCGAGATATTTGGCATATCGAATGGAATCTCTTTGGAAATTAAGGATTTTGATAAATGGCGATGGAGTGGATGGTGAGTTGGTTGATGATGATGAAGAGTCGGTTGAATCGGGATGAGAAAGTTCATAAATGTTTCGACAGACAAGTATCCCAGAATGTGAATCTCCAATGATTCCTACGGTATAGTCATAGGTGGGTTTGTCTGAAGAGGGAGGAGAAGGGGTAGAACGTAGAGGGAATTGATCTGGTAATTGAGATTTCACCATACATTGATCAAGGTCGAGTATGTTGATATTTGGATTATGATCTTGATGGAAATCCCCTGGAGTGGGATATGATCCTGTTGCCAGTATCAAACGAGTCGATTCCATCTGAGTGTTATCATCAACTTTGATCGTCCATCTTCGATCCTGATCTATCAGCTCATTCCCAAGACATATGTGATCGTTACTCACTGATTCATCATATGTCGCTGAACTAACCTCTCCCTGATACTTCTCCACTCCACGTTTGATCAATCCATTCATCAACATCATCACCATATCCCCTGCTAAACTCAATTGACAGGTAGTATGCTGATTCATCGATTTCAATCGAGTTATCGGATGAGGTTCAGGCGTTTCATCAATGATTTGTCGACATGTCTCTGAACTAGTCACGGCCGATACGTAGATACCCGCTTTAGTATTCCTTAGATATCTCAGCTCGATCGTCATCATTAGAGGAAGAGACCAGGACTCACGATGAAATCTCTCTATAAAGAGTATTCAATCTCCCTCCATTGAAATCTTTATCGATCCATACAATCTTTTTCAAACCTGCATCTCGCAATGCAGCTACTGATGCTAATCCTCCTGGACCTGCTCCAATGACTACCGCGTCGTATATCATGTTGGTGGATGTAGATTGTAGACACTGAGCATCGAATGTCTCGATGACGATCTATTTCTTTGAAACATTAGGCATAATGATCATTTCCGTCACTACCGTCAATGCCTTCACCGACACTACAACCACTATTGCTGACGAGGAAGCAGGTGCATGATCGCGTTGCTGAAGACGAGTTGACTTTTGAGTGTGAGTCAAGTCGTGCATGCGCTTGCTGATCCAAGCTTGCATGGCACGTACTGTCACGACCAATCTCGGGACCATCTCGAAGCTCAAGTCAATTCCTCTTCCAATTCTTCACCTGTTGATCATCTCAACGAACGTTTCATATGCCGTAGAGACAGCTTCACCAAGTGATACATTGGAGCTAGACGAGCTAGACCTACTAACGGGACGCAGGCTACTGTAATATCCCCTCCGATCCTCAGCCATCACTTCAACAATGCGTTTCCTCCGGTATATCCAAATCCTTGGCGTTTCGATAAATAGATATGGATCATCACGTTTATCACCTCTGTTCAATCATCAAGCGTCTTATGGTAACAGCATGTGGGCAATGTCCGTGCACTCTTGTCAATCATCACCCATATCCTTGTAAATTTCGGTACACGGAAGAACATGAAGTTGAAATATCAACAAATGCCAAGAAACCTCTACCTCGTCCAGGCTCACACGTTTGAAGATACATACAGGTAGATCTAGTGGATAGTTATTCTCTCCACCAATCATCTCTTATACTCTGTCAAACGTTCTACTCATCCATTCAAATTCTGCTGAATTCAGTAACATTTCTTTCACCTCTTGGCAAAAGTTGCCAAGCAGGAACCACTTCATCGATTAAGTCTATTTTCACTCCCCGGGTTCTTGACCTCACACGACGTTTTATGGTGATGGGAGAACTTTTTCTCCCGGGTGGTGTCGGTTTCGAGAAATGGATATAAAAAGAGCGTATCTCATGGGATGTCCTCACTTTCTTAACCTCCTCTACTCACTTCTCATACTCCCCTTGACGAGTATCGACCAAGATGCCGCGTCTTGAACAATACGATTACGTTTTCGCCATCGGAACGGCTTTCGCCCTTCTTGATGCCTATAACAATGGCGCAAAGTGAGTCGCATCCATCTCAAGCAATACCCCTCCCATGCTTATCCTACCCCCAGTGATGTAGCAAATGCTTGGGCAACGTCAGTCTCTTCACGATCTGTATCCTATCAACAAGCCATGGTACTCGGTACCATTTGTGAAATGCTCGGTGCCGTACTGGTCGGAGCTCGAACGGCCGATACCATCAAGAATGGTATCATTCCCAACTCTGCTTTCAGAGGTGATGCCGGTGTTCAAATGCTCGCTTTCACCTGTGCTCTTGCCGGTGCTTCCATTTGGGTCATGTGGTGTACTCGACATTCCGCTCATGTCTCTTCCACCTACTCTCTCATTTCTTCCATTGCCGGTGTCGGTATCGCTACTGTCGGAGCTAAGAATGTCCAATGGGGTTGGAATAACGGTAAAGGTTTAGGTGCCATTTTCGCCGGACTCGGTATGGCCCCTGCGATCTCTGCTGGATTCGCCGCTACCATTTTCTTACTCATCAAATTCACCGTACACATTCGAAGAGAACCTACCAAATGGGCTGTTTACACTTCACCCTTCTTTTTCCTCATCGCTGGTACCATCTGTACACTCTCGGTTGTCTACAAAGGATCTCCACGACTCGGTCTAGCCAAGAAACCAGCTTGGTATATCGCTTCCGTTTGTCTTGGAACCGGTGGTGGTGTTGCCGTCCTTGCCGCTTTCTTCTTTGTCCCCTACTTGCACGCCAAGGTACTCAACGCCGATCCTACTATTCAATGGTATCACATGTTCTACGGTCCAATCTTGTTCAAGCGACCAGTTCCAGTGGGCGCAGATCGAGCTATTGTTCCAAACTACGCTGTGGTTCAAGACGACGATATCCCATCACTCCCATCTCAACAAATTGATTCTAGCTCTCTCGATGAGGAATCCAAAGGTGATATCTTGGGTCTTCCACAACTTGATCGATCACCCGAGGGTACTCCCAGTGCTACACCCAACTTGAAGGCCGTCAACCCTCCAACAAAGTCTTACGAACAACTCGTTGCTGAAGGTGAAGAGAGGTTCCACGCTAAACTTCGATCAAAGAGAGGACCTCTTGGATGGGCTATGCGATATCTTCACAACAACCCAATCGGTCCAGGTGCTATCTACGAGATTGAAAACATGAAGACTCAACTCAAGCGAATCCCAGCTATGATCACCGTGGGCGCTCTTTACGGTGTCAATTACGATATCCATGCTGCTCAAACCGGTATTCACGGTACACCCGAGGGTGCACGAATGGAACAAGTCTACGCCATGGCTGAAAAATACTCCAATGAAGTCGAACATACCTACTCCTTCGTTCAAGTCTTGACTGCCTGTACAGCTTCATTCGCTCATGGTGCAAACGATATCGGAAATTCTGTTGGTCCATGGGCTGTTATTTATGGTGCTTGGCATACGGGAGATGCTGCTAAAGCTAAAGCTGCCGTTCCTCTATGGCAAATCGCTGTTCTCGCTTTAACCATCTCACTCGGTTTAATCACCTACGGTTACAATATCATGAAAGTCATGGGAAACAAAATCACCTATCATTCACCCTCTCGAGGTACTTCCATGGAAATGGGTGCTGCCGTCACTGTCCTTGTTTTCTCTCAATTCTCCCTACCCGTCTCTACCTCGATGTGTATCACTGGAGCTACGGTCGGTGTGGGATTATGTAATGGAAAGTTGAGAGCTGTCAACTGGCAACGAGTGGGTCTGTTGGTCATCTCATGGATCGCTACCATTCCAATCGCTGGTTTGATTGGTGGTATCACCATGGGTTTGTTCTTGAACGCTCCACATTTCAAATAGATAGGTTCATGTACGATTGATAGAGTAAGGATGCATTACATTATAGTTTGATCACATCTTGGCCTTTTGCAGACGTTGTCTTTAGCTCTTGTCACCTTCCTCCTGCTTCCGTGACCTCTGAGTACTACAATAGTGCTGATAACCTTCGTTCTAGACCAGAGGCAAAATGTTTGACTACTGCGGAAAAAGTGCCACAATCGAGTAAACGTCATTCATTATTGTGGAGGTCGTCCAGCCGTTTCCCCATAACATCTCGGTTTATGATTATCACTTTTGAACCAGATATATCTCACCCACAGGACCTACAGAGGTGATAGCAGCGTGAGAACCTCGCCTAAACCACTATGAGATGATCAGAACCACCAAAACAGCGAGATCAATCGGCCGGGTGGATGATAAACCAAGACCTTCACCCCATGCCCCATATCATCCTAGTGGGGATACAGGGACGTATAGAGATTTATTGTTATTTGAGGAGAGGCTCAAGATGAATTCAGAGATGTTAAAGAGGAGGAAGAGGAGGTATTCAGGTGAGTAGAACTGCAAAGGAGGATTCTATACGAGTGACGAATACAAATGTGGATCAGACTGATGAATGATAGCGTTCCTTTGGTCTTTTGTCTGCGCTCTGGCATGGTTGGCCCATCGATTACTCTTTATTCCTCCTCAGGTGAGCTCACCATCATAAAGTGTAACCCCCTGCTGACATGACAGCACATCCTCACGATGAGAGCTTTGCAAGCTACCATTGCCGTCGTCTTGATCACTCTGGTCTTGTTCTTTGCGAGTGGGATGTATGAGGAGAAAATACGGTATGCTCATAGGTAAGTCATCACATCCCTCAACATGCATATGGACAATCGTCTAGTCTAGCGATGAATGTCGCTAACTTCACCCAGCTACATAAGCCACTCGAACAAAGCTCTACGACCCCTCAACATGCACTTGAACATGCGTCGATCCGGTCTATCTCTTCATTCGTCAATACCTTTCCTCCGAACGCTACCTAAATCCGCACCATCCTCATCCTCACATCCCCCAAAGCCTACACCAGGTACACCACCTATACCCACTTCCGTACCCATCTCCGAAACTCGTCGACGACTAAGTTCGACCGGTTCTACAGTCATGGCAACTATCCCTCCATCGGCTAATCCTCGAGGAGAACTCATCTTTTCATCTCGAGTGGATCGATCATTCAGAGAAGGATACGAGAGGTATCGAGCGGCATTTGAAAGGCGAAGAGAGGAGAAGGCCAGGGAAGAAGCAATGAAGAATGGGAATTGGTTTAGACGTAGGACGGGTTTCAGAAGTCAACGACCAGTTAATATACGCTTGGGTACGCCTACTCCCCCTGTCAGCAGGAGGAATACCCCTCCGCCTGGGGTTGTTCATAGTACAAAGGAAGGGAATGGGAATGGAGAGAAAGATAGTAATCATTTACCACCATCAAGTCGAGGTAGAACGCCAAGTCCAGGTGTTGGAAGCAGGTTGAAGAATGTCGTAGGGGATGAAAATGGGAAATCAGAGGGAACGACCCAACATCAAGGTCATGAAGGACCTAGGAGGGAAAGGGAAAGAGGAGAAAGTTATAGTTTCGTTTGGGCAGCAAGGGACGATGTGACTCCAAAAAGGGCTCCTTGACATATGCATGATAATGTATGATTATGGTATAAAATGGTGGAATTCTCGGTATTACTGATTAAATGTCAGCCATCTATCCATGTTTCTTGTGGTAAACAAAAAAGAGATAGAGTAGAATCGAGTCAGTAGTGTGCGTATCGATCAAAGCAGCGCTCAGCAACAGCCTTCTAGTTGATATGATAGTTGCGTATCATCACAAAATGGATAGGGTTGGGGATGGAGTTTGAGGATAGGAGACTCACCATTTGTGTACAAGTCCGAGGTTTTGATCAGTCATCCATACTTCGCTTTCTCAGTGAAAGCTGGGGAGGATAGAACCTCCAGACCAGCATTGAGCATAAGAGATGGAGAGTAAAGATAAAGGTTGAAATAGGAAAAGAGATTGAAATTTTCGTTGTTTGGATATAATCAGTCAGAATTTTGATTCCGTCCCTTCCGCCTTGTGTCCAACCGATATCTGTTTCTCCAATCAAACTTGTATTGAACAATGACTGGCCATCAAAACTGACTTGTCTTCTAATCCTGATCGAGGAATTTGTCGTCTAATAAGCTGACTTTGACGTCTTTGCTCCAAAATGCTTCGTGAACGACTTGTAACGCGTCAAGACTGCCCGAAAGCCACATGACACGCGTCGAGTCGAGTTGCTCATGTACAGTAGTCGCTAAACACGAAATACATCGTATATATGACTCTGGTACCGAACCTGCTGTCACTCTCCACCTATATCTACTAATTCGCAAACCTGAAATCCAACCTCTTGTTACCCGTATCCTTGGTCGTCCTCAAATACTCATTCTTCTGTTCTGACGACATGGCACCCCAAATCTTATCCCTCTTGGCATTGACCTTTCGGTAGAAAAGCCAAGTAGCGGGGTATAGAATCAGCAAGTTGAATGCAACAACTCCGAGTAACGCCTTGTTGGCTTTGAAGTATCGAGGGGCATCTCCCGCTTGATACATGTTGGAACCGATAATGGTGGAGAGTTGGATTGACATGTTGTAGAGACTAACGACTCTATTAGTTTTACGATATTGAAAGGCCTTGGATGAATATGGACTTACGCTGCTGAAACTGTTCTCGTATGGACTGAACCTGAATTGGTAGATGTCCATCCAACTTGAATGGCATGAGCCCATGGATAAGATAAGAATGCTGTGGCTAATCCGAAATACTGCCAGGATGAAATGTTCTTCATGACTACTAATGCGAGTAGGGATGGGAAGAGCCACTGGATGTGTCAGGAAGAAGTACATTCATTTAATTGACTACTCACAGCATTTTGGGTCATACAGACAAAAGCTCGATTATTGACCGCTTCTGATAATATCGTTATTCCGATAATGGTGACAATCGAGATAAAGGTATGTGGAACTGCTAGGAGATTGGCTACGGGTCGAGAAAACCCAAGTTGTCGGAATGAGATTTGAAGGTAGTTGGCAACAGGGACAGTTGGGAGGTTGAACAATAATGAGATGAGATACCTGTGATCAATCTTGAGCTTGGAGTCATGTTTATAGAATACAAATCACTCACATTGGCCATAGGTGATAATCTGTGATGGCGGACCAAAGTACTTTCAAAGTAATGGCTTGTCGATTATGCATTCCACCTTTACTTGGATCATCTCTGATATTCCTATTAACGATGATTTTGGCTTCACGCTCGGTGAGATAACCATTTGGGAACCACTTGGATTTCGTTCGAGTTGGCGATTGAGGCATGAGGAAGAATGACGCGAGTCCGACCAGTAGTGTCATCAAACCCTACGAGGTTAATATACCCACCAAAGCTATACTTCGTAAACTCACATTTACAAGGAACATCCATCGCCATCCTGCATAACCGAGAATACCCCTCATTTCAAGTAATCCGACAGAAAGGAAATTGGTAACGAGACCTGCGAAATAGTTCATGGTAAAGAAGAAAGCGAGTCTGACGGGTAAATCATGCTTCGAATACCAATATGACAAGTATAATATCGCATCAGGGATAAAACCACCTTGGAAGATTGCCCTATCAGATTAGTATTTGAGTGCTAAACCTTCGGGATTACGACTCACATGAGTGCCCTAGTCGCTAGGAAACTACCTTTCCCACTCAAACCGAATTGAGCAGCACCGATCACCGAGTAAGCCACAATCTGCATGGGTAGCCATAAATCCGGTCCGATCCTCTTTGAGATCAATTGGGAAGGTAATTCAGCGAGCAAGAATGCTACTCTGAAAATCGTGAAACCGAGATTGTAATCCGATTGCTTGAGACCCAAATCACGAAGCAAGTTGTCCGCAGTGGCATTGGTGATGTTTGACCTTTGCATGTCTATCAATTAATACGGGTTCAGTCACAACGTACTCACTCAGAGAAAAGAACATGACTAGCATCCAGGTAAACACCTTGAAATCGACTTTTCGAATAGCTGCTTTTTCCTCACGCCATGTCCATCGAAAGGTAGGGTCAAAAGCGCTTATATTCTACATACATCAGCATCATGTCAACTCTTCATATAAACCACTCACCTCCCAATCTTCGCGAGGTTGGAAAAACTCTGCTTGATCGGTATCATAAACACTTGGTTGGGTGGCAATTTCCTCTAAATCTTCTACCCTTCTTCGGTGTATTCGAAGAATATGGTATAAAGCGTCCGTGACAGGACCATATTGAGTGACATAAGGTTGCTTCCTCGAGGCTAGGTCGGACTCCTTTGCCGTTGGCGGTGTGGATGTACCACTACCATCTTTTTCTGAATAATCATCGCTTGAGTGAGCTAAAGTCCGAGGTAGTTCTGCCACTTCTACGGTGGTTTGAATTGGATCCGTCATTTCAGCGAGAATAGGGTGTTTCAGACAGGATGATAGATCAACTCATGGGTCATGCACGTACAGTATATATACATATCCTGACACTACCGTAGACCTGCATCCAGTGACAGTGCATGGATGAGACGTACACTTGCACGGATGAGGTGATCAGACATATCTATGGCGATTCAGCACGTCGTTCCCACTTTGCTATATCTCAATCACGACCAACGACATACTAACCTTGGCATTACGCCAAGTCGGGAGTCGTGAAATGGGATTGACTCTGACAGACGACAAGACAGTCTGTTCATTCGAGGTCGATATCTCTAAAAGAGATGGGTAGCCTTGGCATCTCCAACTTAAGGTTATCTGAGGATAAAACTTGAAAAGGCGTGATTATGATACCACCATGCACCATAGTCGGCAGAGATGATGTGAATGCAGTAGCATTTCAGCTATCTACATTTGTCATTTCCAGCTGCTCTGATAAGGGCCAATCAGCGCAGACAACTTGACAAGGTCCGAACAAGTTGAGGAGAGGGGTTTGAGGTTCGCAACGGTAGGACGTAGCGGATCATAGTTTTATGGGAGGGGACAAGACATGTAAACATTGTAGGGAGCGCACACCTTCCTTCAATACAATCTATACAACTTGAAGCGCAAGGTCGAGAGCTCGTTCCAAGGTCCTATGGGTAAAGTCTCGAGTAAATCAGACTAGGAGGTATTGTGACAGAGGTCCCGACGGTCTTGACCGATTTCATTGAGATTCACGTTTCATATCCCAATGTTCAATATCTCATACGAATAGCTATCACCATTGTTATGCATCCACATTGGTCATTCGCCTCGTCATTACCATTATGAATCACTCTTGGGATGTGTATGATCCGCCGATGTCGATGCTGGAATGTTTCAAGTACAATATGTCACCTTGTCAACCCGCACTGAACTTTCCCTCCTTTCCCCTTTCCCCTTTCTTTTTCTTGTCCTTCTTCTTCTCCTTGCTTCTACTGACGCAACAGCTACAACTCTCACGCCACTTCCTGATAAGATGCTCGGACGACACACCGATTCAAGCAGGAAAGGAGACATCTGACTATGGATTGATGATTGATGGCTGAAGGGAGGGGGGGAGGAAAGGTGTCATCATTCATGTTCCTTCCGGAAACCTTAGGAGTCATGCTCTGATTATTAGAACTGATGGAGGTGGCAAAGGAGATGTGTAGAATGGTATCTATATGATTGACTATATCTCTTCAAGATACTTCTATCATGTGAGTGTAACGAATGAGAGGCTGGCTAGACCAGCTTGGTCAATTCAGATATTTACCAAGTTCCAGCAGATCACAACATGATTTCCTGCTCTACAACCTCGCATCACGTTCGTACTGACATTCATAGCTGATCGACAACTCAACGACTCGATACGACCGACGTCCATCACCTGCAATGACGACGAAAGCACCTACCTCCCATATGCTCCATTCTGGCTTTATCGATCTCGCCAATCTAATATCCACGACTCCCTCACGACTCGTCACCTCATCACGTGTATTCACTGGCCAGCCTAACGGTCTAACTCCCGCAGGAGGTAGGAAGAAGAAGGAAGAAGAATGGAGTATAGTCGCTGAACCTATTAATACCGCTAGTCACACTTATACT
>JALPCA010000186.1:0-18033 GCA_026538345.1 Cryptococcus sp. GC_Crypt_4 | reverse complement strand
AAACAGCAGATGAACGGTGTTACCAAATATACCCAATCACTCTCTGATCCATCGACACCTGTCTCTTCTCTTCTCTGATCTATATCTCTTCCATATTGGGATACCTGAGAATTATGATATTTCCCCAAGACTTCAAGTACCACGGCAATGAATCCATGTCGAGAAGGCGGAGAAGTCGGTGGGGGTGGTAAGAACCTTGAATATTGGGAACGAATGGTATTAATCTCATTCCCGGTCGTGTTTGTCAAGATATTGTTAAAGGAAGAATTGGAATGTTGATCATCGAGTTTAAGAGATGGCGGTTGATTTCGACTTTCAGCTTGGATATGCGGACTGACCATTGATTGATTAGTCCGTTGTTGAGAGTCTTTATGATGTAGATGAGATCCATGATGTGATGTATGCGATAATGGTTTGTAAACAGCTTGCGACGATTGTGAGTTCAGAGTCTCCGTTTCGGCTGTCAAGGACGTAATAAGGCCTGCATAAGTCGGATTGAAGAATCGTCGAGTATGATGACCAAGAGCCGTTTTCGTCAAGAGAGATGTGAGGGATGATGGTAAGGCGGATGGTATGCTTTGATAAGAGGTATGCAGATTGAGGATAGTAGATATTTCGTTGGTCTTATCGGGAGATATCACGTTGAGGAGATACATCCAGACTTCCTAGTCCTTGTAAGCCAGACTAAAGTGACTGTACATATATACTTACACCTCTGACACCCGCCGATATACCATGTCGAGCATGCTCACGAAGTTTGTCGACTTGAACATGTTGTTCTGCATTCAGTAGCTGATTCACTAATCAGCATCACCCATACGTGAATAGCTTGTCCAGATCTCACCTCGACGTAATCTTGGAGATTCGTGCTCATCTCTCAAACGTGTAGCCTGTTGGACTGGCGATGAAGACACCTCGAGTATTGTGATTATATATGCCTGCTATCCCAGCACATTCTCCCTTGACATATGTAGAGTCAAAATCGCGTTCTGTCCGCCTTACACAAACAATATAACACCGAAAAGAGGATCTTAGTTATCTCTGACCATGACTGACCTCCACTTCGATCCGTCCCGGGAGATTAGCCGAACCGTGATATTCGCATCTACGAACGACATGCATAGACACACTACTTTACCACTTCACTCATAGGTCGTAAGCTAGGCATAACCACAAGATACCAGAGACAGAGATAAACCGAAATAACGAAAGTACACACAGATGACCGGGAAAGAGGATAATCATGTGAGGTTTTGGCATGAGGATCGAAGGGTAAGGTGAAATGTACAGGTGGGGCCGAAGTGGACAGTCCCATTGAGACGATAGGACACTAAAGGAAACGAGATAGACCACTGATCACAGCAGACCGCATTCTCGAAGATTGACTGAAGTCGTATGAGTCACGCACGTTTGCATGAAAGAGAAACTCACCTTGGATGATCATATCATTGATAGCGGAGATCACAAAGCCAAGAGCTTTCGTGTCGGTCGCATCGGTATAGTGCTGGTATTGTCAGCTAGAACACCATTGAAAGCGACAGGCGACTCACAGCATAGATCGATTTCCCTGGGTTCTTGTTCAAAGCGACAAACTTTTCCAGCAGGAATGCACATCCCGCATCGAAATTTGTTCCTCCCTCGAAATCCGGGAACGTATTGGACAATGGCGAAACCAGCAGTTTAGCTCTGAAGATATCAATCTTGTTTAGGAATAAGATGATAGATGTCTTAGTGAACCATCGGGAGTTGGCAACGGATTCGAATAATGTCATAGCTTCTTCCATTCGGTTGACGGTCTCTTCTTCATATAACCTCTGATCGTCTGATTCTGTCAGCTAGTGCTCAAACAATGCGTCTTCGTTAGCTTACATTCACTGATGGCGATCAAGAAGACCAATGCGGTGACGGAGTCGAAAATGTTGAGCCATTTTCTTCGCTCTGATCTTTGTCCACCAACATCGAACAGCTTATATGTGAGTTCTCCAATCCTGAAGTGGGTTTCACTAAGAGCTATCAGCTAGCTGGATAGGAATTGCCTTCGGCGACTCACGTGATACCTGTTGTCTTGACTCGAGCTCGGAGGATATCCTGATCACTCGGCATGTAATTTGGTGCAGAAAGCCGTTGAATCGCATCGAAGTAGCTAAAGTTGTCAATATTGACAATAATGGTCAAACCCCATTCTACTCACTATGGTGCCGAGTCATTCAACTGCAACTCATTCCTCCTTTGGAACGCCGCTTGGATCCCTCTATCGTGCCATAATCCCTCGACTGCATCAGACAACTGAATAGGGAATCTATCTCCCTCGACTTGTCCCGGGGCGTTCAAGATCAGATCCATCCGATTCTCATTATGTGGGTTGATCGGTATTTCCATGAGACTTGCACCTTCGATCAATACCCTAATCCGGATCAGTCATGGTCCTATTGTTATTCAAAGGGATACTCACCTCATCGACTGGACTGTATTCGAGTATACGATCTCTCTATAACTATCCCTCTCTTCGGGATCATATGGTCTGTAATCGTTAGCTTCCATCGTGATGCGATCCTGGTAGCTCACTTGTTATAGATCAACCTCATTTGCTTCAACACGGTCGATTTCCCCGATTCACCAGCGCCCAAAAGAAGCATTTTGATCTCATTTCTAAGGTCGATCTTATCACGTTTCAATTGTTCGTCGATTTCGGCGTTCCCTGGAGATTGTCAGTCTATCGCATGAGGTTTGGTGTATGGAATTGGACGCCTGTGATACGAGTACGACACAAAGGTACTCACTTTGCTTTGCAGCGAGATCCTCTGTTGACTGAGTGCAACCCATCTTGACCACGTATCTTAATGGGTATTATTAGCGAGATAGTAGAGATCGGTAGCGATGAGGGGGTAAGTTCAAGATGAGACGAAGATGAAGGGAAGTAAGGTAGGATAAAGGTACTATATTGAAAACATCAGTACCTTTTCAAACCTGGAAGCCTCGTGGTCAAAGCGTTTACAACAAGGAGAAAACGAGCGTTTCATCCGGGGGAAAGGTGGTATGTTTCGGGAAATCAAGCCTCGATTACTGGCGTAAAGAGAAGATCAACTTACGATGCTGGCCTGCAGAGTCTAGAAAGATACAAGTGTAAAAAGATCGAGATACTTAGATTGTGACAGTCAGAGATCGATCCGAAGGGCGGATTTACTGGATTTGATTAGAAGGTTCCCCGGGAATCAAATGTTCCAGGGTGGAGGTTCGAGCGTAGAATAATGAGTGAGGGATAACGATACCCTGATCGCTGGACCGAATAGCGCGACGGTGGGAGGATTGAGAACAAGGTGAAGAGTCGAGTCGAGTGGATGATGAAGTGAAGTGGAAGGGCGATGTAAAAAGTGATGGTCAATTGTTGTAATGATCGCTCGTAAAAGTGCAAGAGAGAGAATCGGGGAAGACAATCTCAATGGACCAAGGGCGAGATTATTGGAACAAGTGATTCGAGGGATGAA
Source organism: Cryptococcus sp. GC_Crypt_4 (assembly GCA_026538345.1). Classification (NCBI taxonomy): domain Eukaryota; kingdom Fungi; phylum Basidiomycota; class Tremellomycetes; order Tremellales; family Cryptococcaceae; genus Cryptococcus; species Cryptococcus sp. GC_Crypt_4. The sequence goes on along the minus strand of JALPCA010000186.1, from coordinate 14,548 downwards.
ACTACGGGAAGTGGTGGTGTTTAAGCGTGTTTCACCACTTTATAAGGTATTACCAGCAGAGATTAATCTGTTTATATCTTGTTTCGAGTATCCTAGTCTGAATGACGATAAAGGAGAGTAATATGGAGCAACTATGAGCTATATATGACACCAAGAGAGAACAAAGTACGCTAGTTGTGGTTGGAGGAAATCGTCGTACTGTACCTACTTTTGAATTAACGTCTAAAGTATATTCCAGCTAAAGTATAGACTCCCTGCTGACTCTCCGACTCCCTCCCTCACAGGCCTTCCCTAAACCTCCGCGGCAGATTTTACTCAAAACAAACAAGATCATCAACAGTACAATGGAGTTAGTCCAGGCAAGCTGAAACGTCAGGGTATTCGGTAAAGAACAATAAGGATTAGCTTTTTAGACTTATTTTTCTGGGTTTGTCCCTTGAGCTTTGCATTGTCTGCGTCTTACAGAACAGAAATAATTACAATCTCCCATTGTGAGGTAGGAGTGAGTCTAACGATACCCAACGTAGGTCTGTAGGACTTCAAATGCCGGAAACGCTCGACAAGATCAGCAGATACAACCCAAGGTGATATTAAACCCATTCCGTACGACTTCCCTCTCATATCGGAATGATGTAGTCAGGTGTTCGAGGTCCCCTAACATCGCATGATATTCTTCTTACTCTTTCTACGATCCGCGGTAGATTCCTACAGATCATGCACATTCTTATCATTCTAGCCTTCTTACCTATCCCTTTACGAGCACATATTGCCACCCAATTTGGGCCCCACAGCAGATTCCAGCGGAACTAGGATCGATGGTGATGATGAAATCGAGAATTTCAGATCTGACCATGATCTATAGTCCATCTGTTTCTTGTGGGAGATGCTTCGTGCGCTCAATCTCCTGGGCTCAGTTCAAACGGCTCATTCTTGTATTTCGACATCGGACGGATTGTCATCTAGCTCTTTATCGCCTACGCCATCTGATGCTCAGGCGATCTATCAAACACCTCCCAGTTCAGCGAAACGCAATCGAGGGGATATCCCCTTGAGAACCAGGAAACCTAAGACCGAAGAGGCTGTGACCAGTGCCGAAACGCCTAGGCGATCTTCTAGGATTGTTGACAAGACAAACAACACTCCACCGACGCCAAATTCAATAACGAAGAAGACGTCATCGCGATCAAAGCGGTCGATAGACCAACATGCATTGAATAACAAATCTCCTATTCAATCTGGTCCGAGGAAGAGAGCAAAGGCAACAAAGAAGATTACCACTAAGGAGGAATCCGCTGAAAGGCTGAAAGATCTTTTGAGCGATGACATTCCAACTGTCATACTCGCTGCGAACGAGAAAGGGCAAGTAGAGTTTGTCGGGAAACCAGTCTTGATCCAAGGTATGTCCTCTCACATCGTCCTCTTGTAATCGATTCAGAACGCTAAGAGAGGTGTAGAGAGAGTCCGACATGATCCTTGGAGAATGCTAGTTGCGACATGTTTATTGAACGTTACCTCTGGTAGAGCTGCTCGACCAATCTTCATTGAAATCATGTGTCGATGGCCTAATGCCGAGTGTCTGGCAAACGGTAAGTCTTTATATGGTCTCATTTGCAGCGTATATCACTGACTCCCATAGCCGATATGGCAGAACTCACTGAACTACTTTACCCTTTAGGCCTATTCAACCAACGCGCCAGTACCCTAATTCGATTTTCGCAACAATACATCACACTCCAATGGCCTGTTCATCCGACCTCAGGTCCTGATCCAGTGACACACCCTACTATCCCCAATTCTGCGCCAATGGAATTGATGGTGAAAGATCTGAATGTGAAGATCTTCCATGGTGCGGGAATGTACGCCTCGGATAGTTTTAGAATATACTCTGATTTGATGCAAGGACAAGGCGGTCCGCAAAGGGAGGAAAGATGGTTGGAGAAGAGAAGGAGGGCCATTGAGAAGAGGAGAAAAAAGAGATTGGAGGGTGTAGATGATGTGCAAATGGGATTACCGACGAAGCGACTCAGTGATGATTTCAAAGTACAAAAAGAAGAATCAACCTCCGAAAATGTTTCTCAGAGCAATCTGGAGAAGGATAACCAACAAGGGTGGAACGTAGACGATGTCGGAGAATACATGAGTGACGAGGAGGCCGTCGAAGAGGAAGAATGGCGTAAGGTCAGGCCGAAGGGTAAGTCCCACCCTGGCCTATTTACGATGCACATAGCTGACTTTGACCAGATAAAGAGTTACGCAGGTATCTGGTAAGCCGTTTCTTTACCGACGACATTCGAGCTGATAAGAGAGTAGATCTGGCGTTGGGGAATCGAAGGAATCACTTACGATATTGTAAACGGACCGAAAATCATTAAAGAGGGGGATAAGAAGCGCTTAGATTATCTGCTTGAATCCAACCCCAACGATCCGTAGAAACACATTTAACAGACAATCTTTCGGAGAAATTAACGATACATGTTGTAAAGCTACTAACGCTATAATGCTATGATAATGCTATGATGCCATGATGCTACAATGAAAAAGGGTATTGGAATTGAGTGGATCTCTAATGTAATCTATCGATTTCTTGAGATGTATCATAATGCTACAATGCTTGGATATGAGGTCGAATGCTCGTCTGTACCGTTACAGAACAAGGATCCTTAACTTGAACTTGAGGTGGTTGAGACCAATTTGGAGTGAAAGCTGGAGAATAAATTAGGGTATAGGGATATCACACAAAAGCGAGGCGTTCAAAATCGGAAAGGGTAGATATGGCGGTTTCCTTTATCTATCTTCCTATCTTTGAGTCGACGTTGACTTGCGAAATGTCTGATCGAACAGATCACGAAGATTCTCCAGGACCTCTTCATCTTGCTCTTTGATCATCATCGCATGATGACTGAGTTGACGACCATTGACCATCTTGTTATTTGCTGTTGCTAGAGCGGCAATCGCACCTAATCAGTAGACTATCGTCAGTACTGGTCAAAATATTAGTGATCAGAATCACCTGAAGCGATATCTACGAGGTCAGCTCTACTGAACTCCACGGATCTAAGAGCTTACGGAATGTATCCCAATAAGCAGGACTTTTGGGTCCGGTGATCTTGGTCAATATTGAGAGTAAGGCGTAGAAAGGTCCATGGCGAGATTTAAGGAAATGTGCAGAACCGTTAGGAGCTACAATCGATGTGTTCGCAGTTGAAGACGAGGGGTTTGACGTTACTGCAGCTTGGCAAAGCGTAAGTAGAGCATGTAGCTCTTGTGCAGATCGAGGACGAAGCTAGGCGGATCAGCTCCGTATGGTGTCATCTGGCAGGCAATGGCTTACTTCAGAAAGCAGCTCGGGTTGGGATACCAGAGTGATGGTCACTGGTCTCTTTCGACCTCCAGTGAGTTGTCCACCAGGCATAAACGAATTTTGACGATGTTTGAGAATCTTCCGTGCCGCATCCAGGGATCTGACCTCAACATACTGGCGAGTTGTAAGCTTGTGAACGATCAACGGTACCCAAAGCTTACCATATAATCTTTTGTGCGACCATCAAATCTATCGAGTAGGACATGTACAGGTTGAGGATGATTTGGCGGGAGCACGCCTCGAGGCAGGTACTCGGTCACGATTTGTGGTGTAATGTCCTGAATACATCAGACTTTACCCCACGATCACAAGCCAAGCGACACACCCAAGCCACATTGTCGATCCTAAGTACGGGGTATCTTCCATCGGATACCTGGTCTTCCTGACCAGCACTTGGCTTAGTGATTGATTGCTTGAGGTTGATATCTGGCTGAGACCATGCGCCAGTAATTGTGGCAAAAGTAGTGATTTCGTCCATACAGCCGGGACATCTGGAACCCTCTCTCGAAACCGTCACGGCAGAAAGAGCCGAAGAAAAGCATGTCGAGCAACTGACGTGCTGAGATGTGGTCAGCTTGAGGTCAAAAGGAGTGCATAGCCCAAAGCTCACGCCACACGGCAGCATTCTCATCCATTTAGCGATTGACTTTTTCCTTCCGCACGCGTCACATTTTCTGCCTGCGACACTGCCTTCGCTCTCTGTATCTGTCATAACATCTTGGGGAGAAGCATGAGTGGTTTTTTGAGAGGTCAGTGAGGCTTTAAGTCTACGTGCACGGAGCATGGTGTTGGTAGGCGATTCAGGGGGCTGGAGTGTCCGAGCACGGCCTAAAGGTGGAGGATACCGCTTGGGTAGCGAGCTCATTTTCGGAGCAGGTGTGTCAGGATTGAACACCAGACATTCTCGAAGGAGAGATTTCTAATTGTGTCAGCTTAGTCCTAAAGTAATGGCGAGCGTGAGCTCACAATAATAGCTGGGTCCACTACTCTTCTCTGAGCGGGCTCATGGTCATTTACAATGATCGTGTCGCTCGTATTCAGCCCAGCGTTATGCCTTGAATTCTCACTCCAGATACTTCCTTCCTCCCAGTCATGATAGCCCTCAAGCTCCGGTACAGGAGAGGAGTATTCTACCCAATCGATCTTCTCGGAGATCTCCGAAGTAGCATAAACGACTAAATCCGGGAACGATTTGGTGCTCCTAAGGGTGGGATAAGAGGGAGGAGAGGTTTCAGCCGAGTCGTTGGACATGTTAGGTAAACAAGGCAGTTGAGAAGTAGAGACAGATCGATGGAGAGTGGTCACAACGGTGTTGACTGATTGAGAACCGTCTGAAGAGCTAGACAACTCGACACACTGGAATGGAAGGGGACCTGTGATAATGAAGTTGGGACGAGAGGATTTCTGTAGTGAGGTTAGAACGATGACAATAAGGCTGGCATTGGTCCGTGCAAGAGAAAGGCTGACCTTGGGCTTTGACCTCTTCTGTCTATGCGGCCGTTGACCTTGTTTGCCTGACGCTGGTAGTGCCGGGAGCGAACAAGGACCAGAAGTCACCATAGATCTTTCTGGCTGCTTGAAGACTGCCAGTCGGACCCTTTCACTCAGGTCGAGTTCAGAGAAAGACTGGCGAAGGGGTCGAGAGGGAGGGTATTCATGAAGCCGCGAAAGGCCAGTAGGAGACAGAGAAGCTGATCGACAAAGCATGAGGCGGATTTACTGCAAACTTTCTTGCTTCAGGAAGAGTGAGCAGGTTCCAGGTGAAGGATTGAGCTTGATGATGAGCGTGAAAGAGAGGTAAAGAATGAAAAACCCATTGAACTTTTTGGACAAGTCGGATGTCGGCAGTAGCCGGTGGAAATCACGTGACTTTGTAAATGATCGCATGGTCCACCTTTGATCTATTGCTATCTATACCTTTCGAGCGTTTGTTCCAATAACTATACTATCTAAAGTACATATCGCTGTTACTTATTCAAGATGACCACCAACCCTCAATTCCTCAAATACGTCGATGATCACCAAGATGATCTGATTGCCCGACTTTCCAAAGCTGTCTCTATTCCTTCGTGAGTGGATTTAAGCGAATATCGCAATTCCAAGTTTTGGGACCAGAACTGATCGCATGATTATCGCAGAGTCTCAGGTAATCTCCAGTAAGTCAGAATCACCCGCTGGTGTGAGTAAAATCACTGATAATCCACAGGTACATCAAAGATGTCGAGGCTATGGCCGACTTCCTTATCGAACAGCTCAAAGGTCTTGGTGCCACAGTCGAGAGGAAACCGATCGGTACACACAAGCTTGAGGGCAAAGAAGTAGACCTTCCACCAGTCATCATTGCCAGCCATGGTAGTGACCCCAAGAAGGTACGTTCTTCTGCTAATCTTCTCTCTACCATATCTCCTGTTCAACTAATCCTCGATTTCTATCAGCTCTATATCTCTACACAACTCCTTTGTGTAAAAATGGCGTGCTAACGAAGTCCTGTAGAAGACTCTCCTTGTTTACGGCCACTACGATGTTCAACCTGCTCTCCTTGAGGACGGATGGGATCACCCTCCATTCCAACTTACCCCTGATCCCAAGGGAACTGGAAAGCTTTTCGGTCGAGGATCTTCAGATGATAAGGGACCTGTTCTAGGATGGCTCAATGTTCTTGAGGCTCACCAGAAGACTGGCCTTGAGCTTCCCGTAAGCTAACTATCACCCACTCATCGCCAAGCTAACAAGTACAGGTCAACTTGAAAATGTGTTTCGAGGGTATGGAGGAGAATGGATCAGAGAACCTTGACAAATTCATCGAATCGGAGAAAGACAAGTTCTTCGCTGGTATCGACTGCATGTGTATCTCAGGCGAGTATGCGAGTTAAAGCTACAGTCAACTCGCTGACAGAGACACAGACAATTATTGGCTGGATACCAAAACTCCATGTCTGACATACGGTCTCCGAGGTGTAAACTACTACGAGATTAGAATCTCTGGACCTGGTCGAGATCTACACTCTGGTGTTTTCGGTGGAACAGTCCACGAGCCAATGACCGACCTCATCTCTATCAGTACGTTTCGTTCAAGGCTTTCCTCCACTTAGCTGATGCCCTGTAGTGTCCAAATTGGTCACTCCAGATGGACAGATTTTGGTTCCAGGCGTCAAGGAACTAATCGCTCCAATCACTGACGATGAAAGAGCAAAATTTGAGGCTATCCATTTCCAAATGCAGGATATACACGATGCTGTTGGTGGAAAGGTCAACATCTACGAGGATACCGTGCAAACTGTAAGCTAGTTACCTTTAGTTTGACGTACATGCTGATAAGGATCAGCTTATGGGCAGAATGAGTGGGTCTAACGCGATGTGCACTCAAATTGCAGGAATTGACCAGTATCAGGAAACCCAAGTCTGTCGTTACACGGTATCGAGGGTGCTTTCTGTGAGTCTCTATCTCACCCAATATTTTATCAATTGCTTATGCTGGCCAGCTGCACCAGGATCCAAGACCGTCATCCCATGTTCCGTCAAGGGTGAGTTACTGACACGGATATGTCTCAACGAAAGCTAAACCTTCCAGGCAAATTCTCCATCCGACTCGTCCCGAACCTTACTATCGATAATACCACCGAGTGTGTCCTGAAATACGTCAACGAGGAGTTCAAGAAGCTTGGATCCAAGAACACTTGTGAAGTTGTCTTGACACACGGCGGAGAACCATGGATCGTGAGTGCCTTGACTGCGCCATATGTACACAGCTAATCCCTCCCCAGGCTGACACCAACGTGAGCTAACGGTTACTGCTGTAACATGATCAGAATACTTACCTAATTAGCACTACAACTTCCGAGCTGCCCACAAGGCTACTGAGTCTGTTTACGGTCAAGCGCCCGACTACACACGAGAGGGAGGTGAGTGAGGAGCTGATATATCCCAAAGATCTATTCTTATCATTTATTAGGATCCATCCCAGTAACACTGGACTTTGCCAACATTCTCGGCTTGAACGTCTGTCTGCTACCAATGGGTCGAGGTGATGACGGTGAGTAATAAATGCCTCAGAACATATACCGGAATCTAATACGTCGCAGGAGCTCACTCCACGAACGAGAAGATTGACACCAGCAATTACATCAACGTGAGTGCCGTCCACAAATGTTCTGGTTATAAGCTAAATGATGTTCAGGGTACCAAGCTGCTTGGATCTTACATGTACGAGCTTGCCGCCGCAAAGGAGTAGATCCAATGGAGACACAGACTAGCTTGGCAGGGATTATTATACTTGTTTACATATGTTACCATGCAGGTGTCATACAATGAGCTAGAATCCAGCTAAATCTAAAGCGCTGATATACTGAGATGCCTGCTGGGTATCCCCTTCTACCTCGTCGTCCTCGTCCTCTTCGTACTCATCCTCATCGTCATCTTCTTCGTCATATTCTTCATCGTCGTTGAGGACTACTACCTCTTCTCCGCTTTCATCTTCAGGGCTATCTGTCTCTGGCATGCTGGTGAAGCGGGGTGAGATTGTAAGTTGACGACTGAAGTCTTTGGTCTCTGGACTGGTTCCGCCTGAAGATGAAGCTATCCGGCTGGAAGCGGTCGATTCGTTTGTTATGCTGATAGGGATATTTGATGGCGAAGGTGGTGTTTCTTCCTTTTCAGCCTCTTTTGTGGGTTCTTGATCAGACGAGGGATTTGTGGCACCAATGACACCTGATATCCCAGATGTGATGATACTGGTAGCAAGTCCTACTAGAGATTGTGTCGCCCGATTCTCCTCGCCTTCTGTGAATGTGGCTGTTAGTTTCTCCGAAGCGCTAGCAACTCTCATTTGGGTGTTCGAGTTGGTGGGCGATAATGGTATAGGCGTAGTGAGACCTTCAGGGGGTGTAGGGAATGTAAGTCGCATAGTCGGATGTTTCCGAGTCTGCAGTGGGTGTGGGAATGGTAAGAGGCTAGTAGGTGAGGGTGCAGGAACGGCAGAAGTCGACCTCTCACGTGTACTGATACGAGATAAAGCTTGGGGTGCTGATGCCGGTATAACAGGCCATAACCATGATGGATAAGCGGGTGATGGGAGTGTGAACGAACTGTCGGGACCTGTCAAATAGGATGTGATGAATGGTACCAAAGAGTAATCTTCATAATCCGGTTCGAACCTGTGGACGTCAATGACTCTGCACGTTTAGATATGTTCGAACACTTACCGACATATCTCACTGATTATACTATCTATATGCCAACCTTGTAATTTCCTCAAACAAGCAACGATTAGAGTGGTATGTGAGATCCCATCGATATCCGCGATATACAGGGGATAACTCGTTGGATCCAATATCGTCTTTAACACCTCTCCAATCTCATTCTTCCCTATCCCAAGTTTTTCTTCACCCATCTTATCCGCTTTGATCCATTTGATCTCGACTTTGTTCTTACTCGCCCATTTGAGCAAATGGTCATCATCTTTTAATGATTTCTTTTTCAGATAAATCACGGTTTTAAGCCGTAATCGCTTGATGAAAGGAAGATTCCGTTCTAATGGTATTGAACCTCTATAAAGGATTTCGGATGGTCCTCCATCGTTCGATAAAGGACAGACGACTATTGAATAGTGATATGGTGGTGTGAGCATTACATTGAATGGTCGAGGTATAATGTCGTATGCATATAACTATCGGAAGGTAATTTGGTGGTGATGTCGAGAACAGTGGCAATAGAAACAAACATGCCGGTGTTTGGTCTGGATTTTTATCAATGTCAAACTCGTCGTCCTTCTTTACTTACATCCCTTCTCACAATCGTCATCCAAGATCCATACCGACTCGACTCCTTGACTGTATATCTCCTAGTTTGATACACTCAACCTCAACCGCGAGGCTCATCACGGTTTGCTATCGTTCTATACCAGATCTCGACAAGAAACTTCATGTTTTAGAATCCGATCAAAAAATCGTAACCTTGTTTAGTGTCAACAAACCATCTCTTTTCTTCTCCATCTTATACGACATACCTAGTCAATCCCTTCAACATGCCTAAGCCAACTTTTATGCAGGCGGTGATGCGTAAACCGACGAGATCATACGCAGATCCATATGCTGCTTCACCATGGGCTGATCAACCTATTGAATCATACTACGAGGAACCTCGACCTACGTCCCGGTATACCTCGAGTATGGAAAATGGAGTACACCTTGGATACCGCGATCGAGGATATCGGGATGGACCAGAGGATGCAGGACCGAGTATGCGGAGAAAACCGAAAGGAACACCTTCTATCGCTTCAACGACGATTAGCGAGTCGGGTAGGACGATGGGGACGAGGTTCCCCAAAGCACCTAGGAAAACTCAAAGTACCGTCGGATTAAGGGAGACTTTACATTCCGCCCAAGGCTTCTATGAGGAAGATCACGAACCTGTCAGGAAAGCAACGATCAAGAAGAAAAAGAAGAAGGTCGTGAAGGTTATACAGGACGACGAGTCTTCTATCGGAGGCTCGCAACTTGGTGTCTCACCTTCTAGATCCGATACTCTTACTATTCGTAAACCTGCTGCTAAACCCATCAGGGCAGTATCTACCGTATCATCGACCCATACTTCATCGTCATCCGTGCTGTCCGTTCCGCCTCCACTTGTCACTCGTGGAGACGGATCATCATCCTCGACCACATCTTCACCTATACCACCGTCCTCTCCTAAAGAGACCGCTCCGAGTACCGCTCCGAGACGATTGCCTGTGGAAGACAAAACTGCGTCGCCGAGGCCGGTTTTGTCCGTGGTCCAGAACTCCCTCGGCACATCAGTGGCTCCTCCCCTTACTCCCCCTGGATCAGAGCGACATATCACCAAGTCTTCACCTCCTGATCACCAGACACTGAACCGCAGTTCACAGCCTACTGTCCAACCAGTGTCCATACCGTTTCATCAAGAGCCCTCACGATTACAAAGCACTAACCCACCTCCTAAACCACCCAAGTCGGCTAAAAGATTATCCATCTCCACGGTCGCTAGTGAGTCAGAAGAGGAAACCTTTCACACGCCACGAGAGTCAATGAATCCCAGTGTCGCGCAAAGCATCACTTCAGGCATCTCGACACTTGGACCTACGGTCGGCGAACCACTTGGTCTCCCTGTATTGAACTTTCAGCCACCTACACCTGCTCCTCTTTCCGATCCTGACGATTCACCATTTCATTCTGGACCTAGCTCGACCGCGTCATCTCTTCACCCTGATGATACACCTCGAGGTGTCAATCGATTTACGATCACGGTGAAATCACCCACACCATCGCCTATCGCTGTACGAACAGCAACTAACCATGAGGAAGACGATGACGCTGTTAGTCTAGCTGGAGAAGTCGATTCTGAAGAAGAGTCGGAACGGATGGCACAGACAGCCTCAGGCCAAAACAGTCGTCAGGGCAGCTTCGTAGCTCTCCGACCTCAGAGTCGACCTGGATCTCGAACCCCTTCGGTAGCACAATCATCAGTATCGGGTGATAGAAGATCGCCATCTCGACAATCGGTATCTCAGCGTTCTGGACGGAACTCTTTCAACGACTTTGTTGTTCGACAGAACCCCAGTCCAGTGCCGGAGCCTATGTATGGAGATATCGCACGACCAGCTTCTCGTGCTGGATCTATCCGGAGTTCCACGAGTGGTTTCGGGAAAGGCGGTTGGGCGGTTGCAGCCGGATCCAGTCGGTCCAATGCTCCTACTCCCACTACAATGTACATGCCTGCAGCGGGTAATGGAGGATGGGCAGAATTCCAACAACCTCAACGACAATCTCGATTTACACCTATGCCAGGATCCGTTCAGCCTAACACGTTTAATCGAATAGTTCACGGTGAACAAGGTCATAACACCTCGCTTCCGAGCGCCTACTCGCAAGAATCTGAGGAAGAAGATAGTGATGAAGAGGAGGATTATCTGCCCAAACCAAGTCGATCATACGCTCAACAGGATTATCGAAGTGAAGGTGAATACAGTGACACTCAATCACAAGTCAGCGTGTCTCGCTCGGAAGCGCATTTTGAAGCGGCTTTACGGAATCGACATATGAATCTAGGTTATCCATCTTATGATCCGTATACGGGTCAGCAAAACATGTCGGTCCCGCCACCTCGAAGACACTCTCAAACGTTGGATCGTCTCACTTTGGGTGATACAGCGAGTAACGCCTCTCGAAATTCCGTCCGACCTCAATCACCGGTATATCAATCATCAGTGTACCAATCTAGACCAGCTTCTCCTGCTAGTACACCCCGACCAGGGTCACGAATGGGATTCGACCCTCCATCTTTTTTGAACCCTGATACCATCACCTTATTACCAGAAATGACACCTGAAGACTCAGATAAGACATATGTCCCGTCTGAACCAACTCGTCCGTCTAGACGAGCTACAAGTGTTTTCGGAGGTAGATCCAGAGGTACGAAGAGTGAGGCCGGGTGGTATGATGATGAGGATGACCATGTTGGGGATTTACCGAATCGACGAGCAAAGTCAGCAATGGGACAACGATCAGGAGATCAACTGAGCCAATGGGGAGGTAGTAGTGCTGGAGAAGGAGTATTGATGGAATCAAATGGTAAAGGACCAGAGAGTGTCAGCGGATATACGTGAGTATCAACGACGCCTTTGGCTATATCAGTCACTGACATTCATAGGAACCTGGTATTGCCTGCTGGAGCTTACAAACCTTCCAATCCACTCAAATCGAGCTCTGAACTCAACTCACGAGTCCTGGGTATGCCCCATGCCACAATGGCCGCTATCGCGCTCAACTCGATACCACGTAAAGATACTCCTCAACACTTGAGAGATATGAACCCTCCAGTCGATTTCACCTCTCATATCAAACCACCAACAAAAGTCGGTAGTGGGCAACTTCTCGTCCAAGTTTACGCAACTGCTATTGATCAAGCGGATGTGAGGATGCTTGACGAAAAGGGACGATGGGATGTCGGCAAGTGGGTACCGGGTAGAAGTTTTGTAGGAAGGTGTTTGAGTGTTGGTGCCGAAGAGAAAGAGATTGTGAGGGGAGAGATCGTCATTGGTTTGCTCGATCTCCGGAAGGTCAGTAATATATTGTGGGCTTCGTTACATATGCTGAAACTCTGTAGAGCGGTGCTTTAGCGGAGTACATCCTCGTCGATCGCCGACGGGTCGCTAGAGCGCCATACCCTACAGATCTCGGTCTCGAGCAGCTGTCCCTTCTCCCTCTCCAAGGTATCGCCGCCGCTCGAGCTGTTCGATTACACAAGACCCGCCACTCCCGAGCTCTCATCATGGATGCGCATCAGGGCATTCCAGCTTTGATATGTCAAGAGCTGGCGCGGGCCGGTGTCAATGTTACAGCGTTGATCGGAGGAGGAGAAGATCATCATGATGCTCAGACTTCGTGTATGGCGAATGGAGCCAGAGGTGTTTTGACGGGTAGTGCAGCTGCTGTCATGTTGGGTTTAGATGAAGGTGGTTGGGACTTCGTTTTCGATACTCAGGGCGGTCAAAGAGTTTATGATGCCGCGAAGAGATTGTTGAAGAATGGTGGAAAGTGAGTAATGATAACTCGTTGGATGGGGTTCTGTACTGACCAAGGCAGACTTATGACACTGGTGGAGCCAGATAAATCTGCACCTGCACCTATCGAACCGGTTCATAGTCGATCTGGCGGATTCAAAAATCTTCGAGCAGCCTTTGGAGGGAAAAGAAAAGATTCTAAGATGATTTCATTCGAGTACCTACCACCAACAGGATCCGGTGAACCTGAAGTGGATTCTTCCGGCGTGGACTGTAGGGATGTTATGGAGGATATCTGTATGACTTACTTTAGACCTGTTTTCAATGGCGTATTGCCGCTAGAAAGAGGTATGGATGCGTTTAAGAAGAGCGAGAAGGATGAAGTGGCTGTTGTTAGACTTATTAATTAGATCAAAATGGATATTGCTGAGAGGTGGTATATAATAATACATAATGTATAGCTTGGATAGACGTGATATACTATGACAACTGAAGGTGAGAAAGAGACCCAATAGGTTTAGCTCATTCCTGTATCTTCCCTACCGCCGAATGTCCCGTAGTCATTTGAGCCTGCCCCTTCACCATCATCACTCCGACTACCCCAACTTCTACCTAGGAACCTCGCACTTCTCGTCCGGCGAACTACAGCTCCTATCACAGCAGTATTCTCTATACCGGCTATAACATTCAATCCCCTATTTACGCTTAGACTCGTGGGTGGAAGGATCCGAGAAGGTGACATTGGAGGCGGCAAGTCGATGATTGAGTTTTCTGATATCGACGATGAAGAATCGTCAGAAAATGATCCCTCATCGTCGGTGAAGGGATATTCCCTTTCGTAACTATCTTCGTCCTCGTCATGCCCCGCATCTCCGATCTCGTCATCGGGGCGCTCTCCTAAATTGGATGGACCGCTCAATGGGGACATCAGAGTGAGCTGGCTAGTATGGCGAGTATGACGGGAATAACGGGATCGAGTGGGAGATATGACTGTAGTTGATTCTGGATAAGTGGTCGCTGAAGAAGTGTGGAAATCGAAGACCGTTGGCGACTGCACCGCTGAGTGAGGGACACGCAGAGCCAGTGGACTGGGCCGATGAGTGGCAGGAGATAATCGAAGGAGTAAGAGAAAGGTGATCTGAGTATATATCAGTACAAGAGAAAGGCGGTAGTACGAGATCTCACGTATTCTGAAGCTGCCATTCCAGCAGTCTAAACTCTCATCAGCTTTTCGGAAGGGATACTAGTGGTGCCACTCACAATAGAAAGAAACAAGATGAATACCGGTGATCCATCCTTGCCTTTCATCTGCTCTTGTCCTTTTCGTAGTTGTCCCTCACATATACTCCAAACTGCCGTTCCAAGGGTAATCCCACAAACTACAGCGATCCAACCACCTCTATTTCTCCATTTCTTGCTTGTGCCCAGAACGATCCCAAGTATAATGACTCGTAGTATACACAGTATCAGTATCCCGATAGAAGTATGACGGAGGGTAGCGTGATGAATAGTAATTCCACAGTCGAGTGCAGCGAGGACCGGTAGAGGATAAGGGTATTTTAAGAATGGACCTTGATCCTCTCCCTTGGCGTCAGGGACAGTGGACCTCGTAGTCGGATGGATGAGAACTGGCGCATATGAGGATGTCGTTGAGATCTGCCTGTGATGAG
>JALPCA010000185.1:0-18072 GCA_026538345.1 Cryptococcus sp. GC_Crypt_4 | reverse complement strand
GGCATCAAGCTGACCTTGTAGCACGCGGGAAGCGAAAGTATCACTGTGCAGTTACTCGGAAGAGAGGATCTCACGATTGATGATGCCGAGACTGTCCAGGAGAAATGGAGACAGTACATTGAGAGTTACGTTTTGGTGAGTATCGTCATTGAGTTTTCAAGTGTGGGTTGCTGACACAAACAGACACATCCAACAGAAGGTCTACCACAAAGAATTGATGAGCCTTTCCTACAGAGGAATCTAGGCGACATGAAGGAAAAGGAAGAGGAAGATGAAGAAAGGGCTTCCAAGATCTTTGAGGTGTCTTCCGGATTAGAGATCAAGATCGCTTTAGGCAACTATCGAATGTTCTTTACTCCCTCGACTGAAGATTACTTCCATCGAAATAGATTTGATACACCGGCTCAATCGGTCGAAGCGGGTAGCAAGGCCGATACGATAAAAGAGGCGAATTTGAAGAAGCTGGAAGCGTTCATCAAGTCGAAACTTGGGGATGTCATGGAAGGAGGAGAAGAGAAGATGGAGGTGGAAGTGGAGACTACTGCTTAGGTATCGATGTCGCGCCTTGAACTAGGTCATCTCCTCTATACCCTCGCAGTGTCCGACCTACTCGTCCTATCTCATCCCATCGTATACTTTTTTGATTGTTGTAGATGAATTTTCGTGAAAGTTTTGAATGGACGTGGTGTTTATCCAGGCACGCTGTCTTGTTTCGCACCCTTCTCAAGCTTATCGCGGATATCTTGGTGTTGTTCATTCACTTTACGAGACATTGCATAGTACTGGTACTCGACGTATACGTGTAGACTGGTCAAGACATCACGGTAATACCTTTACGATCAACTCGAACGATTCTCAGTTTGACTTGTGGTGAAACGCTGTGAAACGCGACGATACTTGACACGCCTCTTCCTATAACAGTTCAGACTATTGACATTGAATGATCGTCTGAATCTTTCTGTCATCTTGTCAATACCAACACAAGACTGCATTGTTCAGTATAGACCACTCGGACTGGTAGTAGATAGTTACGGTGGGAAGAATTTGATCAAGAAAGACAGCGTGAGTACGATTTGTTGTTGGTTGAGACCCGGTCATGCGGTGTTATACCAAGAGAATACGAATTACGAGCTGATCCAATTGTTCAGGTCTATTCGTAGAGGAGTAACAGTCCGATCAATCGTTACAATATCTGGATTTCCACTTTCTCCATATCCCTCGACATGGCTGCCCCTTCATCCCCTCCTCCCGCTATTCTCACCTCTCCTGTGAACCCCGCCGAGGCGCTGCCGCAAGTTACCAACTCCCCAGAGGAAACAACTACAATCGAGTCTACACCAGCCGAAGCGACACCTACCGAGCTCGATGCCCTAATTCTCGAACTACGAGCTTCACTCACATCCACTCAAACCCTCCTACAAAGTCAAACTACCCGCTTAGCCTCATTGACAGATATTGAAACTGAATTATCACAATTGAAAGATCAACATTCATTCATCATCGCGGCGAAAGAAGCCGTGGAGAAACAACTGAAAGAGGAAATTACCAAGAGGGAAGTCGCTGAAGAAAATGTCGAGTTGTTAAGAGGACAAGTAGAGCAGGCTAGGAGGGGAGTTGGGATATTACAAAAGCAAGAAAAGGAAAGAAAGAGGTTATCGTATCTACCCCCTGCTGCTGGTACGGGGGTTGGAGGAAATGCAGGGTTAGGATTGATATCAGTGGATGGAGAGGAGATTCTAGCGGATCATATCGAGAAGAATGAACAACAAAGACAACAACAAATCAAGTTGGCTAAAAGACAGAGTATAATGGGTAGAGGACATCGTAGAACATCTTCAAATTCAGGAGATCTAGAATCACCCATTGGTCTACAGCAACCACCAAACGTTTCGCCTAATCTTGGTGCACCAAGGACAGGAGGATTACGAGAATTGAGATTGAGTTCTCAGCCTGGAGCTGGAACGGGCGGTGTTACCAATACGATGATCCTCAATTCACCTACCAATCTTAATGGCCAATTCGAGGAACAGATTACGATCCCTTCAGCACCTGGATTACTCCATCGAACTTCATCTTCAGGTCAACAACGTTCGACTTCGGTTAACCTCTCACCTACGAAAGATGGAGCATATGAGGAGACTAGTCGATTGAAGAATGAAGTGTCATTACTTAACGCTAGATTGATCGAATCGGAGGAAGCAAGACAAGCTTCTGAAGATTGTCTGAAAGCTCTTCGGGAATTCATGGCACAAGGTGGAAGTGAATCTACGCAGATGGACGAGGATTTACTCAAGAATATCAGACTACCGCCGTTACCCACGGATAAAGATCATGATGAGATGATAAGTGGAGAGTCAAGTGTCAGCAAGAAACTCACACCGGGAGGTCCGGTAGGTGGAGGTGGATGGGGATTCAAATTATGGAAAAATCAACCACCTACATCACCAGCTTTATCAACAGCGGTTGAACCACCTGCTACGCCTGCTGAACAGCTTTCACCACCTATCTCAAGGCAGAATTCCACCACGCCACTACCGCCTAACACAGGTGATGTTCCCACTGAAACCACTATGAACACTATCCCCTCGAGCTCCACCCCTCTGGTAAGCTTCGTATCTGGATGGACCAAGACTGTACCTCCCGGCGCACCCTCCACACCCGCAGAACCAAAACCATCTACCGGTCGAACACTCTCGAACTTCTTCTCAAGAGCATCGAAGAAGGATGATACTGCCAATGGCAAAGATAAAGATTTACCACCACAACCTGAACAGAATGAAGGGCTAGAACCAAGTGTGGAGATTCATGATTATGAGGAGAAATATGAAATGGAATTTGACGAGAATGCCCTGCGGAGGGAAAGT
The DNA here is from genome assembly GCA_026538345.1 of Cryptococcus sp. GC_Crypt_4. Classification (NCBI taxonomy): domain Eukaryota; kingdom Fungi; phylum Basidiomycota; class Tremellomycetes; order Tremellales; family Cryptococcaceae; genus Cryptococcus; species Cryptococcus sp. GC_Crypt_4. The sequence continues at coordinate 15,208 of JALPCA010000185.1, read as the reverse complement.
GGTGGAACGGGATTAACGAGGGATGGAACGGAGATGACTCAAACGTCGACAGATGATAATATCAAGACACCTGAAAGTGTTGCGACCGAGGTGTTGTTTGACGATGCAGCTTCGGAGCATCATGCCGAGGAGAAGGGTGAGGGGAGGATGGACGAGGAGAAGATTAAGGAGAAGACAGAAGCGGTTAGTGAGGATACCGCCAAAGAGGGTGTAACGGTGTAGACACCGATGGATTCAAGCGGGTATCGGAATATACGTTGATAATGAGAGACGCATTCTTGGTCATACACAGGGTTATGAACGGTCCATTGTGATTATATCCTTTCGACGATAATGATTCATGCAATATACATGTCATATAGATCGGACCTAGCTCCATTTAATCCACCTCGATATCCATGACTTCCCCACCAAACATCCCTCCGTCCATCTCACCTACGACATAATCTAGAACATAACTATCCTGGACTAATCTATCTACTCGAGCGAAATGTCTTTCAGAGTAAGGAATCAGACCATCCAGGACATCTCTCAAGTCGACAACCTGTTGTTTCTTCTTTGGCCTTTTCCCTTCTTCCTCATCATCTCCTTCACCTTCTTCATCTTCTTTCTCCCGATTAATCTTATTAATCTGTTGAGCTTGATCAAAAGCCTTGATCAATTCTTCTGGCGTTTTTAATCGAAGTACAGCGTGAAGTATACTCTGAGCGATACTTGCTGTACGAGCATTGGCGTTCCAATTTCGAATATGACCCAGTAGACGAGTAATGTCTAAACCGGAAAGTGTCCTGATGACCTCGTCTACGTCTTTCGAGCCAGTATATCCAGATGGATCAGATGATGAGAGGACAGTAGTGAAAAGGTGAAGTAATCGACCAGGTTGAGACATGGCCAGTGCGAGTTTGATGGCTTTTCGATAATCCTTCAAAGCGAGATAATTGGTGAAATCTTGTTCACTATTCTAATCAGCCTTGGTCCATCACATTTCACTAAAGTCGTAACCCACCTCTGGACAGCTTTGACGATAGCATCGTTCTTCTCAGCTTGTTCCACAGCAGTAGAATCTTCCCAGAAAGTAGCGACAGAGTCCGCACCTGCAGAGACGATAGTCTTCTCGTCGGCAGAGACGGCCAAAGCCCAGACCTGACCTGTAAGTTCACGAAAGACAACAGCGAAAACATGACCTTACTTTGTCCTCATGGTTGTCCAAAGTCTTCACGCATTCCTCATCTTTAATGTTCCACAACTTGACAAGACCATCAGAAGACGAAGTCACAAGTTGTTGACCTTGCGACAGGAAGTCTACTCTCAACACAGAGTTGGTATGCCCCTCGAGCGTCTTTACACCTGTTAGCTCGAGTTCACCCTACACGGAGTCCGCAGCTTACCTTCAGACAAGTAAAGTCGTCCAAGCTCCATAATCTCACAGATTTATCCGCCGCACCACTCGCCACAATCTTATCCGTCTTACTAAACTTGACAGTCCATACACCTCTTCTATGTCCTTTACACGTTCCCAACAATTTCAAACTTCCACTGGGCGATACCGCATGAGTTCCAGGTGTATATCCAATCTCAAAGATTTTCACTAATTTGTCTTGTGATCCTGACACGAGGAATTTATCATTTGGCGAGATATCTAAAGAATTTATATCCTTTTCGTGTGCACGTAATGTCGACAACGATCGTGGTTTGATTGGTTCATCAGGGATTTCACCGGTAAGGAACGATAGATCCCAAAGTTTTATGGTACGATCTTGCGATGCGGTGACCAGGAATTTAGGTCGACCTGTTTTATCATCGAGTCGTCTTGAGAAAGCAACAGCGCCTATTGATTCCGCGTGGCCTTCACACACCGCTACACATCGCCATTGACCAGATTCGTCTGATGTCCATATTCGCGCAGTCTGGTCTTTCGCGCCTGATACTAGCCATTTGTAATCTGGAGATTTATCGAGACAAAGGACCATATCTTTGTGCCCGGACAACAGCCTTGCGTCGAAATCTTCAGTCGAGTATAGACGGATAAGAGAAGAGTTTGTAGCGAGAGCAAGGTGAGAATGGTTTGAGGAGGAAGATGACGAACCAGAGGCGGAGAGGAAGGTGGCGTCGATGATCTCGTCGTTGAATCCGATGATTTGTCGTAAAGGCATGGCTGTAGATATGGAGTGATACAGTATGTTCTGGTCTGCGTGTATCGATACGAGCGATGAGGATGAACTGTCGAGTCTGATAAGGGGTTAGGCATAGTTGAATTAAGGCCAAAAAGCTATACTCACAATATACTGATGATACCCCTCTGTTCATCGTCGTCCTCTTCACCCTCATCAATCCCTTCCAATCCGCTCAGTGTCACTACTTCCTCTCCACTTCTCACATCCCATATCCTCGCGACACCCTTATCTCCACCGGTGTAACACAGTAATCTTCCCTTTCCAGCGCCTTTGACTTCCATCTCGAGTGGGATCAAACCCAAAGTCTCAACCTGTTCCTGAGCGATAATCGTTTGAACAATCTTCGGCCCTACATCCTTTCCTTTCCCTTTCTTCCCGACCGTAGTGTTGAGTCCACTTAGGTCCCAAACCAGTACAACCTTATCTCTTCCTCCTGTCACCAACCATTTCCCATCTTCATCGATGTCTATACCCCTTACGACCGAGACATGTCCTTCTAGAATCGCCTTGGGTTTGGCAGCTCCACCGCCCCCTACCACTCTCGCACTGGCGTCTCTTAGATCAAACACTCTAATCTTCCCATCGGTCGATCCGGTATACAATTCCATCCTATCTTTATCTTTCGAAAAGAAGAATTTTAGAGCAGACACGGGTCCTCCGTGACCCCGATAGATGTGAGTGACATAACCTCCTTCGCTATCCCAGATTTTGACGATACCATCTGATGAACCAGTTGCGATCAAAGTGGAATCGGGTGAGTTAGCAGAAACGAGGATAGGAGATGAGTGCGCTTTGACGATTTGTCGTGTATAAGTGAGGTAGGGAGGTGGTGAGGTGATGATGTCGGTAGGGGAAGGAAGGGGGTAAAATCTGATAGTAGTGGATAAATGCGATGTTACGAGTGTAGGAGGAGAAGTGTGATATGATAAAGCGAGAGATGTGATTGCACTAGCATCCTGTTGACCGTCAACTAGGCCTTATACAAGTAGAGAGACAGACTTACACCCTTAACTCTAGCTATACCTTGTCCGGTACTGACTTCCGTAATCAATACTTCCTCTCCCATGGTCGTGATCAGCCATTGTCCATCTTGTGTCAAGATGACTGGTCCTCCAGTGTACAACGCTCTGATTGACCTAGGTGAGGCTCGATAGCTTCAAGTCGTGGTCAGCCTAGGTATTTCGTGAAGACTTTGACCTCAACACACCTTGTTTTCAAAGCTTTCTTCGAGATATGACCTCCATTCATGATGTTCTGAGATCTGTGGGTGTCTTTATACCTACTTCTATTAACCTTTGGCCGTCTTCGCCTTGTGTCGTTTCGATTCAGAGCCCGAGACCACGAGCGATTGTAGAATAGTACACATATACTCAGATCCCAAGAAATGTTGAAATTCAGCTTGACATCCCGTGCCTTAGCCTTTCGGATCCGAGGCTGTGGCAAATCGAAGCCATACTTCGTTGTATTTGTTTACAGGCTGCATCCTGATAAAGTCCTCCTTGCTGTAGTATAGAACTGTATATTATCTATGTGTTAGCAGCAGTGGTAGTACCCTCACTTCTAGGCTGACAACCATGAGGCGAAACACAACACAGACCATTTACTTCGCTGCCAAACTGAAACGTGAGCGGTAAACGCCGCCTTGATACGCCTTCACCCCCTCATCAGACTCATCTTTGTTGTCTTCTCACATTCTACGTTCACAATCAGAATATACCCATTACTACCCTATGATAGTCAATATCCTCAGCTACCATGCGGATCCATGAAGTCCTGGAGAGTTGCGTAGAGTATGTCTCCATTGATGGTGTATTAGGTGAGTCAACTCGAGTCACGCGTTCGAACCCTCTTCCCAGCTTCTTCCTTCGCATATACATTGTTTGGTTCCAGATAATTTGGTCTTGACAACAAAAAGAATATACATCACGACTGACATTTTATCGTAGGTAGTGACCCTTTCTTACTCCAGCAACATTTGAAAAAGGTGGAACCATCTATTGATATCGAGTATTTCACACATATCTACTCACTTCTTGCCGCGCACCCTTCCATCCAAATCATTCTCACCAGTCACCCTCTTTCTTCGCCTGATGCACCTTTGGAACTTGGGACAGCTCCCTTACCTCCTGGATACGATGGAGCAGGGGCCTTGAGAAATGGGGCAAATGCGGAAGAACTGTATAACCAAGGTGTCAGAGGAAGGCAACTTGCTTATCAACTTGCGGGACAAGATTACAAAACGGACAAGGAGGCAATTGCAGATATCCGTGATTCCAAAAAACTCAAAGCGCTACAAAAAAGAGGAAAGTTGGATGACAATGCGCCTGGACCCAGTCATTCGGGTATGGAACAAGGCGCCGAAGGAGAAACAAACGAGACAGAGGCGGGAGACGAAGAACAACTTTTGACCTTTCTGGACGAAGATGATGGTGGACTAGGCGGGGATAGAGTGCTCAAGTCGGACTATAAGGGTTTGAGGCAGAAATGGGGTTCGAGATTAAGGATCAGGGCAACTGACGGAGAGATATATTACCGATTGGCTGGTACACATCATAAAGTTAGTTATATGGTACGTTGGCGGTGATCACGCTGATATTCCTAGAATCCGAAGCTCACTCCTATTGTCTTTCACACTCTTCAACTTGCAGCAAGAACCAGAGAAAAGGGTATCACAGCTATCGAGCTTGGTCCAGCCGTCGGCACAAGTCAAGGTAGTTTACACTATTTTATGAAGGTGCTTGGTCAACTTGGACTATGGTGAGCTCCGTCGCTCTTTTTATGTCGCATATGTAAGCTGATCCTTGTTCCAGTGCCAAAGTACCAGCTGTGATCCATGGAGCTGTCACGAATCTTCTTCTTTTTCACCAGTTCCTCGATCAGAACGAAAATTATCGAGCAATGATGAGACTACCTCCACTCCATGCTATTCCAGAACCTAAAATTCAGTCAGAGGCTGTCTTCACGGATATCGGCGGAGTAGACAAGACTGGAGACGAGGACGATGACGATGATCCTGATCAGATTGATGATCAGATTGATGATCAAATTTCCCGTACCGATGACTGGCAATTAGATTTCGGACCGATTTCAGAGAGAGATCTCATGGCAGGTCACGTCGTGAAAGAACGATTGATCAAACTATTAGATCATCCGGGTTTGAAGAACCATCTTCTCAAGAGGAAAAACCTGCTGCCTCTAATTGTGAGTTGCTAGATCCGACCTCTTTGTGACTTCACACTGACACGATGCAGGGTTGGAAAGGCCCCCATGTCTTGCGACATCGTCGAGCGATCCCTCGACACGTCGAAGTTCTTATACATGAAGGTATCATCGAGACTCTTGAAGTTGGCGATGAGAAGATAAGATGTTTGAGGTTAACAAAGTATAACCCGAGCTTTAAAGGTTTACAATCGACCGGACCAGTCGACAACGACTTCATTCTGGAGATACCAAGATTATCAGACCCGGAGCTGGGTGAGTACACTTAGAGTAGTTGCTTTCTAGTCTTATAAATGTAGTGCAGGAACACAAAGACGTGTACTTGTACAAAGGACAAACGGCTGCTACGGTAGCAATAGAGTACCAGATCAATCAAGTCATTGCGGATTCCGGTACTACTGGTATGACTTATGGTGTAAGTTACATTCTTCTTGTCCATTGCATAATCTGACTATATAGGATATCCGTGACCGTCTTGACGAGCTCTTCAAACGAACGGTTGAATTCCACTTGTTTCGGTTGAACGATGCCTGGGTCCCTCCGGAACTCGGGAATCTTCGAATTGCTCAAGAAATGGAGAATTATGGTCGAGAAAGACGTCTTCGAGCTTTCAGTGTAACAGCTTTTCGCGAATTCATGACTCTTCAGAATCAGAGATTTGACGAGATCAAATATCCACCAGAACCACCTCAATCAGGGCATTGGTTTCCGGTTACTAGTCGAATACTAGCGAAATCTCAACCGCAATTGCATCAAGCCTTCGATCAGTGGGTTATATCGGATAGTGATTATGGCAAAACGAAGAAGAAGCCACCAAGCTTATACGATAAACTCACACGAGGACCTTTGTCGAAAGATGTCGGAAAGCCTTTTGCAAAGTCATCTTCGAAGCCAATTGGCGGGAAGAAGCCCGCCAAAGCTCCAAAGGTTACTGGGCGCATGGGCAAGGCGATCAACACCGGCATCGCCACCAAAGCAGCCAGAATGATCGAATCCACTGAGCAGTCTCGACTCGATAAAACTGCCACACCCGACATCATTAATGCTGACGATTCGGAATCTGAAGAGGAAATCGATCCGGATCATCCACTCAAATCCTCTGGCGTTCCTATGAGATATAGTGTTGCCAAACAACATCGTGGTCGACCACGAAAGTACGTTCATGTCGTCGAGGAGGATGGCAAGATCAACCGCAGTGTTATCGGCGAAGTCTACCCTCATCCAGATCTTGCTCCGATCTACGTATATGTCCGATCAATCAATCTGCTTGTTCAAGCGCCGGCCGAATACTTTGGTCTAGGCGCACCTCCACCGCTTAGCGCAGAGGATGTGAAGAACGGGAAACCACCGGAGTTCTTTATTACGTTCCCGCATCATGGGACCAAGGGACTTACAGCGAAGAAGAAGGGAACGAAAGTGGGTGGAGTCATAGGGAAAGGAAAGAGGAAGGCGGATGACACAAAGGGAGAGGAACAGCAGAAAGCAGCGAAGAAGACCAAGAAGACTACAGGAGCAGAGGACAAAGCAAGAGGATCTTGAAATTAGTATGGGTCTTCTCATGATACAACAATTTTAGCTTACCCAGCTGCACCTATGGTCCACTCAGCCAAGGTCATCGAGCATATGACTGGACTCACCGATTAGAGACATTATCAAGACCTTTGGATCTTGCTCGTCGTTTCTGCCCTCCTGTAGGGACTCTTCAAAGTCCTGAACCGCCTTTGGTGTATCAAGCGATTTTCGGTTCCCTGGCAACAATACAGGGTCGTAGCCTTGATCTCGGCGGGTATCCAGGGTTAACTTGACGGCTTCCGTCAATCGTCCACAAGCGATCTTCAGCTTGACTCGCGAGATTGCGATTTGTAACCGCTCCGAGTCCGTCTCACAATAGGGGATCATTTCGTATAGCTGAAATCAGCGAAATTCCCTTGTATTGACTCACCTTCGCGAAAGCGGCATCGCAATGTTCCAAGAGTGGCGCAAAGTTGGCATACACATGTAAGAACCTCAAGTAGAAACTCCGGTGGCTCTGAATCCAACCATCAAAAGCTCCCAAACCTTTGATCGTTTCTAGAGAACACAATCAGCGGACGACCCGAAACAAAGCGAATACCCACTCTCAGCCGTTGAGAGGAACAACCCTGCCTTGACGGAAGACGCCGCTACGGCAGGATGCAGACATGCGTCTAGCAACAGTTCCAAGAGATCCGCGCTGTCTTTAACCTCGTAACCCTTTTCTGTAGCAAGAAGAGCATGATCCGCCGCATCGAAGACGTAGTCTTGGTTGAATCGGGGCGACCGAAGGAAATCCGAGACATCCTTGTGAATTTTTGCAGCTTGCTCATTGGGGATCATACGATAGGTAACAGACTGACCAGTTAGCACTTCGCTGACGAACACTTGAGCACAGCACTCACTTTTGGGCCGTTATGCGTGAATATCACTGCTCTCGCAGTTTTGGTGAGGACGTTCGCTGGGGGGCTGCACGCCACCTCCACCGTCCTCTCTACTTGCTCTATCGGCTTCTTCAACAACTCAGCCAGGTCCCGCGTGCTGAAACCCTTGCATGGCAGACAGGAAACATACTGAACCATCAGCTGATAATGACGCTTGGAGACGATTGAGAACTCACGAAAAGTAATTCCCGTACATCCGAGGGCAAGCCTGCGATCAGTTTCTCCAAATAGCCATCCACACCAGCTTGAGACAGATGATCTTGCAGTTGTGATGCACTCCAAGTCCAGGTAAGTCGCTCAAAGTCGAAATTGATCACATGCTCTTTCACCAACGCAGATGTGAGCGTCTTCACAAACAAGCATGAACCGCCGGTCTCCGCATGTAGGAAGCTGGCCAAGACGTCACTCCCCTCGAGCTTGTGGTGAAAGCAAGACTCGATGAACGCAAGGACAGCATCTTCGGACAGACTTCGAACGGGGATATCGGTACAAGAAGCTGACAGCAAGTTAAATCGATCGCTGGAGCAGTCATCATTGGTGCCCCGACACGTCGATATCAGTAAGACGTTTTCAATCGGTTGTGGAAAACCGAACAATTGTCGCCATAGATTAGCTTCTTCCTGTGGCATCCACTGTATATCGTCGACACTAATCACAAGTGGACAATCGCGTGTGGCAAACACCTGCAGTAACCGCTTGGCCCACCTGCGAGATCAGCATACCGTCACATGGTGTGAAGTCAAGCTTACGTTCCGAAATCCGCGCGCAGAACAGCCCAGGATACCTCTGCTGCTTTTTCAGCGATGTGCTCCGCCCCAAGGACTCTCCTGTATTCGGTGGAGACCAGCGAGACGAACACATCGAATCGACTATCCAATGCCTCCCGAATCTTGGCATTCCATTCCTGCATATCCCTTCTCGGATCAGTGAGGAATCGGTCGAGCAATGATTCAAAGACTTGTACGAAAGATTTCAAAGGTCGCCGCGTAGATTCATCCATTTTGGCAAAGACTGTCACACAAGAGTCCTTCTTCAGATTGCGTGCAAATTGCTGGATGACTGCGGTTTTTCCGCTACCGCTAACACCAGAGATATTGACAACGGCTATAGGCGAAGAGGTCCGAATGGAATCGAAAGCTTGTTGTAATTGCTCGAGCTGACTTTCCCGTTGAAAGAGTCTTGAGGGCAATTGAAAGCGAGACATCTCATCAACCTCGCCGACTTTGAACCTCGATAGATCGCCGTGTGCTTTACATATTCGGGACAACTGAGCGAGGTCGTACGCAAGCGAATCAAGCGAGGCGTATCGGGTGTCTGGGTCCTTACCTAGACATCGCATTACAATGTCGTTCAGTTCGCGAGGAGGTAGCGCCGCTGATATGTTTCCTAATTCGTCTTCGCGCTTGAGCCACTCGAGGACAGGTATGATGGTCATGGTGACGTGTCGGTGATAATCAATCAGAGGATCAACGCTGTCCTCGTCAGGGCAGTCCGGACCGCCATCTATGGTAGCGCCCGTCAGCATTTCCCATGCAAGCACACCGATGGAGTAAATGTCGCTCGTTGGAGATATTTGACGGCTTATAACAGTTTCCGGGGCTTGATACCGCAGATGAGTGCGAAGTATAGTGTCGTCAACCCCAGCAGTCAGGCTATCGACTGAATCCTGCTGGAAAAGGGAGGAATGTTGTAAAGGTGTGTCTTTGAGAAGGGAGATGGAAGTGAACGTGGGGAGTGGCACTACAGTGTCGAGCCTACACAGACGAGCTGGAACGCGTGGATTGGCGGGTATGGCAAAGGCAGCGGGTCGACAGGCTAGTATTGATAATTGGCGAGCGTGTAATCCCTATAATCAGTTTTGCATCTTCATCGGACAACGCACCTTTATGCACTCGACGACTCTTAAGAGTAGACCACAAATTTCTCCATAAACCTCTTGTCCAGTCTCATCTGTTAATCTCGCTCTTTGATCTAAATTGGTCGGTATACCCTCATCATCATCGACCACATCTTTCATTTCTGGGTCACCCATAATTTGTGACCATTTCTCCACAAATCTCACTTCTGGCGTGATTTCCTCTTCCACGATTGACCACAGACCATACGAATCTTCCCACCATGCTACGATCTGTTTGACTCTTCCAAACCGTTTGGAAGGACCAGGTAGATTGGGTGAGGTGTCCAAAGCCAAAAGTTGAACATGTCGACGAAACCTCCTCATTACTTCAGTATCCGTCATGGGACAAAACATGAATCGAACATTGGATGGGTACGAGTCGGGAATGAAGAGTGGGTACTGGTCGACGGGATCGAGATAGGCGGATCCGACCAACCATTCTGAAGGATCGAAAGCTTCAGGTGACCCCAAAGCGGCGGCCAATGCTGGTTTGGAAGGGATATATGGTGCATCGAAAGCGACATTGTAGAGTCCATGTGCAGCGAAGACGGCATCCGATGGTATAGTCCACCTCATCGAGAGGTTAGAGAATGGAGAATGGAAAGAAGAAGTGAGATATGTAGAACGATATGAATTCAATGGAATGATGAGCAAGGAACGATTAAGAGTTGTTAGGGGGAGCGAGGGGAGTTCAGGGTAAATATTATTTATTCTCGGGACAATCTGACATCATGACCGAATGAAATGGAATTGTAGGCACATGCTCGTCTCATACTGTCTTTGGGATTGAGTAGTAGTTTGTACATGGGGATTACTAGAGTATAGTATCAAGGTAGCATCATTGTACGTCCATACACTGTCCATGAGATCAACTACTATCGTTCTGGGTTCACCGCCGAGTGTTACCTGGCTACTTGAAATTTGAGCTGGCGGTTGTTCATGTTTTGTCCTTCAACATTGTGTATCACGGACAAAAAAGGGGTCCTCGAAGTGTCACAACAAAGAAGTCGTGTTGATCGTGATGACTACTAATACACTAACATCTGATGTTAAGATTGATACACAGACTCACCAAACAGGACAACTCTCCGCAATCTCTGCAAAACTCGATGATCCAGTACACGTTTACCTCTCTACTCGAATCATCCTCAATATCTGCAATGCTCAGCTCTCCTGCAGAATTTCTCAGATCACGCTATGGCCTTATCCTCGCATTTTCTTCAGTCCTCGCATTCGTCCTAATGGATTTGTCTGCTCAATACCTCCCGACTATCGACCCTATCGACTCTATTTCTGTCATGTTTTTACGTATGCTCGTATCCCTCATATTCACTTATGGTTATCTGTATCATCACCAAGTACAGGATCTACCATTTGGACCCAAGAAATATAGATGGTTATTGCTCTTTAGGTCTTGTTGGATGTGGTCTGCTTTGTTGAGTTTCTTCTTCGCGGTGAGACATATTAGGTGAGTTGATTGCTTGAATAGTAATGACGAAGATGAAATCTGACAACTTGGTAGTATGCCCGATACAATGACGGTGTATCAATGTAGACCTTTTATACTTGGGTATTTATCCCAGATATACCTCGATGAACCGATGAATCAGATCCAAAAGATCGCTTCAGGTGAGTCCAGTCTGATATGTATACTTGCTGTGTCACTCTCATGATATAGGCGTATCGCTCCTAGGTGAAATCCTCATAGCTCGACCTACGATGCTTTTCAACCCTCCCAACTCGACCCAAATCATCCCTTCAGGTCCGGGTAGCGTATCCCATTCGTCTACTTCTGATCATTTCATCTCTTTCGGATTAATCATCACGGGAATGGTCCAAACTGCCGTGGATCTACTTATCGTTAGAAGATTCACAGATGATATTCATCCATTTCAGTTGTTAGCCATGTTCAGTCTTGCTTCGGTGATTCTCTCTGGAATGTGAGTTCACTTTGATACGTTTGAATATGTAATTGTTGATGAGATCAGTACCCTTTTCTTGCTTGGGCAACCTTTGATCTTGCCATCAAGTGTGAAAGGCTGGCTGTTGCTCTTCTTGGTACAGGTAAGTATATACCTCGTACTACTGATTAGTAGCTGATACTGGGATCCAGGCTTTTGGCATCATCACTCAAATCATGATGGCAGAGGCTTTACGATTAGAAACAGCCGTTACCATGGCATTACTAGCACAATCAATGGTTAATAAGACCTTTCCTTCATGACACTTTCAACTTTCATAGCTGACAATATCAGATCGTACCGGCATCTATCGGAGATTATCTCCTGTTTGGAAGCCACTTTGATACTTTATCAGGTATAGGAGCGACCTTCACCACAATTGCAGGAGCATGGGCTATTGTGAGTACTTTACCTTGTCGGCGTCAAGACGATTTTGATGAGATCAGTTGAAACGGCCTCATACCGAAAAAGAGACGCTTCCGAGCTCAAACGACGACATCTCTCCCGCTGAGATCCCCTTGCTCGATACTAGACATAACGAACTTCATGAAGAATCAGAGACCTCGGATTCAGGGCGAAAGGCTGAGCGCTAGTCATCAGTTCCCATGCACAACGGTTACAGTAATGTCACAGTCGTACTCGTATCGTTGACCGAAACCAAGTCTAATATTGTAAATATTCATTAGAGTGTGTCATGCTAGATAAGAATGCTATATGATGATGTTTATGCTATACAACAATGATCTACCGTATGATGATCTATAACAAATGCTACTAAAACCTCTTCTCGGTCCAATTGAAACCGTTCACTTTGTTGTCGGTTCCCAACTGAACACCGGCGGTCCATTCACCCACGACTCCTTCCTCTTCTCATACGCCAATCCACTCTCTTTCGCTTCCCTCCTCATGTCAAATACCTTCGCATCCGGTACTTTCCACTTTGTCACACTCATATCTTCATCATGATCCCCATATTGGACACCTGGAACTTGACCCATCTCTTCTGGAGTTTTTCCGTCTGGTGCAGAGATCCACATCATGTTCATGAGTTCTTTTCGTGCTCGAGTCAGGCCTGTCCGAGCGGCTTTTTGAGATGCTTCGTCCATTGCTGTGCGGTTCAAGGTGTATTTGACCGACCCTACGATTGTCAGTAACTATTCTGAGTGTGATGAGGGGGATCCGGCGTACATTTCTGAGCCTTTCTCGTCTCCTCATCAACTGAAAAGGCTACCTTTCCTTCGACCTTCTCCTCGTCGAGGTAGCTTTCCAACGCCAAAGTGAAAGCTTGAATGGGTTTGGTACTCTCCGACCCACTCCATTCCTTCGGCTGAACAAAAGCAGTGACTGTCTTGGCCGACAATGGTGGAAGCTGCTTGATCGTGACTTGGACCGCCTGTACCAAGTAAGCTTATTGCGATATCAGAAGAGACACGACTAACCTCGCCTGGGAATGCGCCTGTAATCTCGTCCAAAAGTACCTCCAGCAAGGCGACACATAGCTTGAACGCTTGATCAGCCATCTCAGACGATCCAAAGAGATGTTCGTCGATTTGTGACCTGTAACTATCAGTTTGAGACCGAGGCTTGAGCGCTGTTTCTACCACATACAAAGGAAGATATTGGAAGCCAAAGATCCGGTCAGTATTGTGGTATGCCAGGAAAATACCGTCCATCATTCCAATCCTGACTTGCATACTGCACCAATCAGTTTGCCCTTCCTCAAACATTGCGTTGAGGGAACTCACCTGAACTTGAGCAGAGCTGCTCTGATAAGATCGTAGTACCTGGAGCTGTCAGCTGAGACTGCGCCAGTGCGATCGAGGCAGCTCACTCTCTCTCATACGACGAAGCATAACCTCTCTCCTTGAAAATGTCATATGCGCTGTTGTTCTACGATACTATCAGCTTGATCTCATTAAGAACGAGCTGTACATACGATGTAATTTGCTCGGTCGTGTCGGATCGGCAGGCAAGCTCGTGTTTTAATATCAAATACACCGTGACCAGGTAACCTTGGGTCATAACAATCCAGTTGTGATCGCATGAGTATCTTATTGGCCCGCTGATATCGGTAGGCTTCCCGTTCGGTCCTTTCACTCTCCGGCACTGCTTCTTCCGGTGCAGAATTGAGGAATCGCTTGAAATCGTCCGGTTCCGTAGTCAACATTTTCTCGAGAATGTTACCCTGATAAATGTCAGACACAGTTTGATCCATCTATGAAATGAGCACTCACGTATCTACTGAGGACGTTTTCGACATCGAAGCTCTTATCACTGTCAACATATGTCACGCCAGTCTCGCCCTTTCCGATGACTAGACAAGCAGGCAAAGCTGCGCCGGCGGTAAAGTCGGTTCGCTGCTTTTGTCAGAACGACTCAGACGAAAGCCCCAGTCCAACATACCTCTGTCGAGAACGCCTGAGATAGGTACGATAAGTCGACTCCTCTATTGCCACTGAGCGCAAAATATATTTGACTCAGTGCCTTGGTCAGTGTCGAAGTCGATCCCGTATAGGACATGTTGAGTTGTTTCGCGAGATCTCCCAGTTCCTGGAGAAGTCAGCATTGTCTCCAGTAAACTGAGTCAACTCACAGTGTCCTTTCCCGGTGAGATATATTGAGGCATTCGATGATAAGCGAATTCTTCTGGAGTCGGTATCTTGTGCAGTGAGTCCGGATGAAAGTTCCACACTCCTGTTCGTGGATCCTGCATGTAGTGTATACCAGGGCTAAAGATCAGTCAGGGCCAGGTCTCACTTGGGTTATAAGCATTTCTCACTTGAATGGAATCTTCTGTAACTCCCCCCTCAGTCTATTGATCACCATTTCTCTTTCCGGTTTGACCTCTGGAAATGATCAGCTTAACCCACATAGAATCGCTTACCTTCAATGTTGACGTCGACGGCACTTATACTGCCCCGGGCTACCGGGATGCCCTGTATTATTCCCTTTTCATCTACCGAAGCGATATGCGGAGGTGCTTGCCGTACTATAAGCCATAAGCTCGCAACTCTCTATGGCCTCCCACTCGCCACTCACTCGTAGCTTCCTCCTCGGTATCTACCACTTCTGAACCATCATCCGCTACCTGCGGTTTCCTTATCGCGGGATTCTGTGCAGGCTCTATGCCCAGCTGCTTCTTCCTCAATGCCTTCTGCTTTCGTTTCTGGGCATTCGTACTTTTGACATTCGAGGTAAAATGCCGTATCGACTGTGTCGTGTGACCACTGAATTGCGGACTGTGTGAAGTCAAGGTCGACATAGAGCGGGTAGATAGGTTGTAAGATGATGAACGCAAAGCAGAGTTGGGATACAGTAGAGGCGGAGCACTTCGAAGTACTCTCCAACTTGGTTGATAGTCGTAGATGAATGCCTTCTTAGGAACTCTAGGCGGTATTCCGTTGGTATTCTTGATCTTTTTCAGACTGACCACCTCCTTCTCCATACCCGAGTGCCATACGTAAAATCTCCCTCCACTCATTCTTGCCTACCTCTCCCTTG
>JALPCA010000184.1:0-18076 GCA_026538345.1 Cryptococcus sp. GC_Crypt_4 | reverse complement strand
TTATAGCATAACCTACAGTTCCTGTTGTTTTGTCTATATCCTCCATACGTTCTTGAGCGACTCTAGACGCTACACCTATAGCGGCGACTCGACGAGGTTGAGTGACTATGATATTGGTGGAACCGCCTCGGTTTTCGTTGATCTCGTGATCAAGGATGAATTGGGGTAGCTGAGTACTGGCATGTCAGCGGGGTATAAAATTACGATGATAGTTATGACTAACCTTTTTCCACATCCGGTCTATGTATTGTCAGCAGGTGGATCTTTCAGAATACGTACCTCTCCGACCACCACCAGAACCCTATTCGTCTCCAGCGCTTTCGTGATATTGTCCCTTTCCTTCCAGGCTGGCAGCTTCTCCCTATCCTCTATCATCGCACTGTACTTTCCGTCCTCTTTCATTCTCTTTTGTATCCTTCTGGCCTTGTCGTGATCTTCCGGAGTTACCGCCTTTCTCTTACTCCTATCATTTGACCTCTTGATGGCTTTCCTGATCAAACCACCTGTTGGCGCCGCCTCGACCGGTTGACGAGGTATCAAGTGATCTGTGACGGCTCCTATATCCGGTGGATTCTCGATCACCTCTGGTAGACTTGTCTCTAGGTACTCTACCATACTGAGAATAGCGCCACCTTGACCTGATTCCAAGATGGATCGGAAATCGCCCCTTTCTTCATCTCGGAATTGGCGCAGAAGCGATGCTTGGAGGTGAAGCCGCATGTAAGCGGGAAGGGTTGTTGATTCGAGGAAGAACGCCGGTGGTCGAGTAGGATATTGGGATGAAGGGTAAGGTGAGGAGGAGTCGAATAAGACGTGAAGGACAAGGTGATCAGGTGAAGAGGTAGATTGGATATCGATCGTGAGTTCTGTCGGACTTGTTGATTGGTACCGATCTCCAAGGACAGCTTCGACGGCCATGAGTTCCTCTTCTCTTGCCATGGTCCTTTCTGCCTCGCTTGATTCGTCTCCAGACCAGACTGTCACTTCATCTGTTCCCCATCCATCAACTGTTCCTTCCCAACCGCATAATCTTCGTCCGAGTATCTCCACTGCTGTACTTTCCTGTATTCCCTCTTGTTTCAGGACTATTTCCACGGCCTTTCTCGGAAATCCAGCTTGTTTCACGAGTTTATCAACCAGCCAGCCTTTTACCAATCCACCTTGTTTACTAGCTCCTACCACAAAGTCGGAGGACGATGCACTTGTCCGATATCGATGAGGTAGATCGTCTTCTGGTAGATGGAGTAGTAACCATTCTATACCGGCTTCTAGAGGTGATAAAATGGTCAAAGACAAAACTAGAGGATCACTACTAGCGCTTGAGGACGAGTGAAGTCGAGCTGAAGCTGATTGTAATGCGTTCAGAGCAGAGTTGATGTGAGCAGGACGGAACCCAAGTGTAGTCAGCTGAGTTTTCAGGGTAGGTAGATCGATTGAAGGTGTAGAGGTGCCAGAGGCTGCAGTCGAAGGCGTGATATTCGAATCTCTAGCTGCGTCAAGAACAGCAGCAGGGAACTGCTGCATCATCTGCGATCGTCAGTCACGGATCTTGCCAGAGTAGAGAAATCTGACCTTCCGGACAACTCCCTCGACCATCTCCCTTAAACCAGGCGCCATCCTGACTTCCGGTACACCCTCCCACTCTCGACCTCCCGGTCCTGAAAGGATATTCTTTCCACCTGATCCTCCTCCGTTTGGCGTGCCTTGCCCATTCCCTCCGTTCTCCTTGATCGCTATATCCTTGTCTTTCTTCTTATTCTGTCTTTCCTCGACTTCCTCCTTGGCTGCAAATGGATCTGGGTTCCATTCCCAAGCGCGATGTGGAGGAGCAGTAGCTTTATCAGATGTAAGGCTGGACCAATACGGTCGTATTGAAGGTGGTAATGTCATTGCCATGGGTAATTGCGAGCAGAACTGCCAATGTCAACTCGTCCAAAAACCTGGCAGCGTAGTATCAAGACCTACTCGGAACAAAGCGTATGTCGCTGCATAATGCTTTGCCTCTGCTGCCGAAGCAATCTCCAATGCTGGGATCGGTACCAGACGCACAGTCTCAAGCTCATACACATTCTTACTGACTCTTTTGCGAAGCGTCACTGATCCTGTAAATGTCTGAGGCTCACTCTCATGATTCAGTTTCTACCTCCATCAGCTGCGCTCTCCTCGATGCCATAGGTACCCACGCTATCCACTAACGGCCGCTCCCACCCATTCTTCTGACATTTCTCATTCAATATACTAACTGGAGTCTTATATCCAGCAGGAAACAACGGAGGTGGTCGAGGTGGTCCTTCGGGTATTTGTCCGTTCTCCTCTGGTTTAGGCTTTGCTTTGGTAGAATTACCAGCGTTCCCAGATCGGACAACGTTGACTGGACGTCTTTTCGGTGCCATGAAAGAGAAATCGTTTGGTTAAAGAGGGAAATACCAAGTAGCAATCTGAAATTGTCGATATTCCAACGACCTCCACTTGACTTGTCCACATTCGATTTACAACGGTTGGCTTGGCTCTTCGCGAAGCATGGCCGCGTCCCTGAGATTGTAAAAGTATTGAATTCATAGCACACTATCTATCCACATGAGAATCTCCAGAAAGATCTTTAACATCTATTACAACCCGGAATAATTAAGCCATGACCCGAATTAAGCCTGATCCACTCCCTCTGATCTCTGAGGATCCGTAAACAAGTTACTATCATGTTCGAATCCATCCACATCGGTGTCGTCCACTTGTCCTCCGTTCAAGTGACTCAAACCGAAATCATCCTCCAGTTTCGTTCGTTTTGCCTCGTGGTCGCCTCCCAAACCCACTCCAACACCAACTCCGATCTCTGATTTCCTCTTCCTGCCTTCCTCTTTCACCATTCCACCTCCTAGACCTGATATTTCCGCGAGAGTGTTCGGTTCGTCCTCGAGAGATGGATCGATATTGGGATCGTGAATACTGGGATCATGGATACTGTTATCGTGGAGACTAGGGTCATGGATACCGAGATCGACACCAGCTTGTTTGAGCGCATCCATCGCGTCCATGACATCTCCAGTATCACCGGTATCTCCTCCAAGTCCATGCTCGCCGACCAGTTCTGGATCGAGTTGGAAATCTTGAGGTAAGGGCAAGTCGTTGGGAGTATGGTCCATTCCGTGACTGAGAGGATCGGGCTGCAGCGAATTGCTATTGGTCAATCCAGCGGCATCCGCTTCTCGAGCCGCTCGATCTCGCATTTCTTTCGTCCGCTTTCCTGGGCCTCGTCGACGAACGTTTTCATCATATGTACAGTCGACGCCCCTCTTTTTACAGTTCTCACATTCTGGCTTTTGACCATCGCACCTAAAGAATTAGATTTGCAAGAGAAAAACTCGAAGGCTTACTTGAGTTTTCGACGTCGACAAAAGTGACACGCGAGGGGCAGTTTCTTGCCTTTTGGAGTATGGCTCGGGCCATCACCTCCACTTCCAGGATAATCTCCATTGCCGTTGTGGTCCCCATCGCCGCTGTCACTATGACCGCCATTACCAAAGCCTAGGCCGTTCAAATTGTTGTGACCGTCCATTCCACCTGACCCACTACCTCCACCTAGACCTCCATCACCACCATTTGAGCCGCCATAGAAATCATTTGGACTCCCTCCATTGTGATGACCGTCATTTCCGGACGCTGATACCATCCGAGGTCGTCCCATATGCGGAGATGAGCCGTTGATTGTGGCATACAGACTATTTCCATACCGGGATGAGGACTGGGCTTCGGCCGCGGCAGATAGCTCGGGCGAGATCAAGGGCTTGACATCGCGCATGGGTGTCATCTGATATGTCGGGAATTGAGGAGTCATGGGTGAGCAAGAGCTCATTGAGTTTGGGTAACCCTGTCCCGAGGGAGATTCGGAATATGGCATAGATCGGCCGGGGCGTCCATTATGTGGAGGAGTAATATTCCACATGAATTGGTTTGGACCCTGTTGGGGAGGATAGGCACTATTTGGGACACCAGTCGGTTCGGTCTTCAACTCCAGGTCATTACTTTGGGAGCGTGCGTGACTCCACGAGTTGGCATATTTGTCAAACGCGGGGATTGAAGGGGCGGAGTTATGTTTAGCTAGTGCAGCCTGTTCCGCCTGGAATGGTTGTTGATAAGGTTGTTGCCATGGAGAAGGTGGTTGCTCTGAGGGGGAACCATTGACGTTGCTCGCCTGTGACCACATGTTGGAAATCCGGTCGGTAATAAGCGCTCGAAAATTGGCAGCTACTTGTTCACTTGACAGTCCGTTGCCATTTTGAGAATTGGCGTATTGTGAAGCCTGAGCAGAGGAGTGAGCTTCGACTAGCTGGGCAGGATTCCCGAAGAAAGGGGCACTGAATACAAGAGATTGACCTACCGAATCGAGTGCTGAAATATCGGGCTTGACATCAACGGGGTCTGCGTAGTATTGAGAGGCAAATGCTCTGTTCATGACTGTGTTGCCATCACTGAGCTTCTCAAGAGCAGCGGTCATAGCTCCGTTGGACGCGGTCACCATATGGGCGGGGGGTGAAGAGACGCGCTTTTCCGCAGCGAATTTAGCTTGGAGAAGTTGGTCGAAACGGCTTTTTGAGGGCTGAAAGGGAGCACCGGCTGGTATAGCTGGGGCGATATGCGGAACGACAGTGTCGCGATCCCAGGCAGCTGGGACGAGTCAGATTTCTAACCAATCACATAGATGCAAACTCACTTTGCCAGGGCATCTGCGGCATTGCTTGAGACATGACGGGACCGTTCATTGTCGAGCGAGTCGCTGCTGTGTGAGGTATATGAGGGTATTGATTGGTGGATTGGGCGTCCAGTTGAGAACGACCAAATCTTTGCAAGTAATTCTGGTGTTGATTGAAATTTCGGTTGGAAGGTCCAGGCAGACTATCTGAATCTCGGGCAGGCCAAACGGTATATGGAGTATGTATATGCGTCGCTGGGTTCATCTGGTGTTGTCAGTTTGTCAAGTGGTGAAATACAGGGATTGATGCTAACCGAAGGGTAGAAGTCGGAGTGTGGACCAAATGCTGGATTAACCTAGAGTGGGAGGGTAGAGTTACCTGTGGAAGATGATCAGTAATCTTGCTTGGGTGTCTAACGGAGACGAGTGTCTGGTATGGGATGTGAGGTATAGTTTGGATGTGGACGTCGAAATGAGACACGGTTATGACAGACTTTGCATTCCCCGTCGCGGTAACAGCAGGTCATCTGACGTGTTTACCGTGTACTTCAAGCTCAGTCTCTACGACCACAGCAGGACACAACGTAGTACATGCCATCCTAGACACCTCATTGCAACAGAATCTTTGACTTAACTTGTGCCAAGTAGGATCTCCTCAATCTTGGATAAACAAGGACGGGATCACTCACTCTTTTGATCCCTCTTGACACAAAGCGGTGTCAATTCCAATTGGTCCCGTCCAGATGTCGTCTCGGAATCGCTCAAAAGGCAATGCCGAACAGCCAGAACCGGGCAAAAGAGTCGATTTGACGCCGACAGGAGTGGTAGTTGAATGTGCAGAGAGCGATGGAATGGATATAGAGTAGTGTTTGGATTTCACCTAGGGAGGGGGAAGAGAGGGGGATCCTTCTATGAGATCTAGATCACTGATTGGCGGAATCAAATTTGACCCGAAATCACGTGACTTCGGCAATATCCCAACCCAGGCCTGGCTTTCAGTTGTGAGACAATCCTCCCGTGGTGCTTCTTCAAGAGAAGAACTTGCAATGGCGACGAGGAAGGATATGACACACAGCAGACTCCACGAGAAAGGTGTGTGGTCACTCCAAGTCAAAGGCTTTGGAGATTGACAAGGACAAAACTCACAAAGCCTCTGACGCTGACCGGGTGTGCCTTGATGCACGGCTTCCTTTCAATGGTCAATCAATCGTATCCATATCAAGCATGTCTTATCTGTCTTGATCTTCATGTTAACTTTCGACTCATCCCACTGATCATGGCGCCATCATTTACGCTGAAAGGGCTGTCACCAGGTCGAGGTCCACTGACCATACCGACCTCCTTACAGCCATCACCGCTGTCATCACCAGGACGATCCCCTTCGTTTCCCCCTACCGACTACTTCTCTCATGGGTCTCCGTCTATTGACAAGAACGTCAGCAAAGAGGAAGCCTTCAAGATTGTGAAACAGCTTGAAGAAGTACTCGGCGCTTGGAACGAATATAGAATGACCTTGTCTGCCGGAGCCAAGGCGGGAAAAAAGCTCGCAAGCTCTATGAAGGGTCTGGCGGGGTGTATGGAGAAGACAGACGTATCGGGTGAGCTGCTCGTCTCCATGGCCACCCAAACCCTTCAATAATCTTGATAGCACAAACGATAAAGCCCGCTGCTCTCATGATCGAATCGACGTCAGAAGTTCTTGGAAAGTTGTCCAAGAAAGTCGACAATGCGTATGATTAAGCCAATACGGACGCATCCAAGTATTTCAACCTTTTGGCTGTATGAATCTTCTTTTATGCGAAGGGAACCTATGCTGACTGTCGCAGAAAGAAAGCCGTAGCCATGATGCGTATCTAGGAGCAGTATCGAAGAAACACGACAAAGCAGAAAAGGCTTATAAGAAAGCTTCGAAACAATTGGGCGATACTTCTGCAGCTCACTCCGGTTTACTCTCTCTCAAGTCGACTCTGGCAGAAGACATTCATAGAGCGAACAAGTGAGTGTCGCGAAAGATATAGCTAACATCAACAGGGATCAGGCCGACCTCATCGGCTCACAACAAGCCATCATACTACTTCGCATGGCTAGCTCTTTTGGACTTGTGGCCAACAATCTGACTTGCTACTTCTCTGATGGACTGAGAAGAGCTGGAGCAGCTTATCCTGATGTAGAGTACTGTGAGTGGAGGAGTGCGGGATATTAGCTCACAGTTCTAGTCCGGGCACTGGCCGATATACAGTTTCAGGGAAGTATGCCCAGTGACATCGACGTAGAACAAGCCGAGAAGAAGAGAGACGATATAAGGCTTATGAAAACTCGGGTTGCTCTGGGCGAAGCCGATCTTGTTGGAGAACACATCTGGAACGAGATCAAGGTTACCTCATTTGGACCGCCGACTCCTAATTCATATCCTCAACCTGGGTTTGTCATACACAAATCGCCGGCGAGTGAGACATCTACAGTCGAACCGCCGGTAGCTCAAGTAATGGGACGTCCTGGGGTGGATGTCAAGACAGTGGAGAAAACGGAGAGTCGACCCGCCGAGGCATCGAGACATACTACCACCACGAGTGTCAATACTTCGAGAATCTCCTCAGTACAATCTTCACAGATAAGCACAGAATCTCAATCAGTCCGACCGGAGATTCTACACACTATCTCAGAACCACCACTAGGGACCAAGCACGTCAACACCAACGCGAGACCTACCAATCTTCACTCAGATTCCAGCTCCGATTACGATAGAACTATATCGACAACAAGAACTTCGCGCCACGGTTCCATCCCGGAGACACCGCTTTCTGACTCCCCTCGGCAGGCTCCTTCAGGTGCTAGACCATTATATAATCGAGCTCCTTCTTATGCTCAAAAACCGCGGGTCCAAGAGAGACGAACTCATGTGATCGACGCAGCTTTACGTCGATCTGTCTCACAAATTGCAGCGGAGATGGAAGATCGAGCGAAAGCCGAGCACCAGACAGCCTTTGATGTGCATAAAGGCCATGCTCGATTCGTAAACGGGTGTACTCTGTGCGCTATGGATTACGAGAGGATGTGGGTGGGGTGTGATGAATCCCAACATGTCTTGCTGACGACCATTCAGGTCGAGAGCACAACAAGATCGCTCAGCTAGACGAGTGACCATGCCACCTGCATACACTCAACCTGCAGAACAGCAATCTTCACTTGATGCACGAGTACATCACAGCAACCAAGACCCGCCATGGCTCAGAGACCAACGAAGGGCGAGTTATCAGCCACCTCGAACAAGGCCAGTACTGGCTCCTTCGCCAAGACGAGCGACAGGCTTGACTCCTGACTTTGTACATGTCGACACTTGATCTTGTTGGATAAGGGCGGAAGCTATGAGGCAGAACATTTATGGGTGCATCTGGGTAGGAGCGGAAATTTAGAGGGATCCGGTATCCCTTAAGATGCTGGTTGTACGAGCTTAGCAGTGTACACGTTTAATGACCTAACGAAATGTACGTCTTGATGTCACTGCCGATCACAGAGTGAGTGATTGCACGAAGCCCAAGTAAGAAGCAGACTTATTGTTGGGCTTCTCAATCGCATGAGTAAAGGAGTTCATCTGCACAATGACCAAGTCACACCTTTGTAGTCACAGCACAATGATTGCGGTGTTGTAGCGATGCGATGTCACTCCCTACAAGCCTAGGTGTGCTTGTTCTTCTCATCTCCATTATCGATCAGACATTATTGACCAAGATCAAAGCGCTCGACTGCATGTCCAATCACGCTGTATTTCGAGGAAGTAACTCATGTTTGGATGTGAAATGGGTGGCAAATCCCCCGTGATACGTCCATTTGACGTCAGGTATTGTTGACCGTCCAGAGCAGACTGAGCACGAATGTATGCACTGGATTCAAGACTAGTAGATGTTTCTGACATACATGGGATCATCGACATCTACAACACTCACTGCGATGGCCAAAGAGGAGAAAGTTAATACTGAAGTGGAGTTTCTAGTGATAGCTTGGAATGGTCTGCGTGCTATCCCGTGGTCTCAAGCACCACAACATAGACGCTGCATACAATCTTCCAAACCACCAGCAGCCCGAAATTATTATAGAGACATAAGGATCCCACTAGAGTGGTACATGAGCTTCACTGATCAAAGCTTAAATATGCCACCCCGATAATATCCCAGCTTCTTCGAGCGCTTCATGAAATTGAGGTTGAACATTGTTATTCTCGCTACTGCCTCGCTCGTAACCCAACTACCGTTTCAAGACCGATCATTAGTAAAGGCAAACGATAGGACAAGGATAAGAGAACACCACCCTCACTTTTTAGACGCATAGCAAAACAGAGAAAGACAGATCAACAGAATGGCCAATCTAGGAGTTCCAGTCAAGCTCGTCCATGAGTCTTTGGGACATATCGTTACAGTCGAGCTGAAGACAGGAGAGGTGAGTTGAATGATACAAGCATACCTGGTACGAGCTGACATATTTAGATGTACCGAGGAAAGCTGCTGGAAGGTGAGGAGCAAGGTTCTATTCGAAGGAGGAAGCTGATCATAATCTCCATCTTATCCACTATTAATACCCTCGCTCTTCATCGGCGTTCTCTACCAATCTAAAATATAGCCGAAGACTCCCTCAACATCTCCCTACGAGAAATCACAGTGACAGCGCGAGATGGACGTGTCTCTCAATTGGAACAGGTGTATATCCGAGGTAGCATGGTGAGCTAGAGGGTGTTGTTTACAGGTCTTTAGCTAACACTTCGTAGATCCGATTCATGATCGTTCCCGACCTACTTGCCAATGCCCCAATGTGAGCACCAAGACCATTAGAGAAAGGAGGAAACAACTGATCATTGCCAGGTTCAAGCGAGTTGGACCGAATGCTATGCGTGGTAGAGGTATTGGAGCTGCTCGAGGTCGTGCTACAATTCAACGAGGTCAGTTTTCTTGTACACTCCGGTTATAATGGTGTACTAATACCTCATAGCAAACGCTCGACGAGGAACAACAAGAACAAACCAAGGTGTACGACGATAATCTTTCTCGCTCATGGGGTAAAATGGGAATCAATGTAGATGTGTATCGTGATCATGCAAAGACATCCATCTGGCCTTCATTTGGATATTCAAAGGTTGAAGGAACATACATGGGCAGGGACTGCAAACATACAAGCAAGACATGACACGGAACAAGCCAATATAGATGCCCTCTTATTCCCCCTTTAACCCAAGATACTCCATTTTAGAAATCAATCACATCCTTCATACTCTGTTTCGGCAACTTGGCCACTTCCGCCTTGACCAGTGCCATCAACTTCTTCGCACTTTCATTGCCCGGTTGATACCTTAGTACTTCTTTTAAATCCGCTTCGGCCTCCCTCCACCTCCCTAACCCTTTACGAGCTACAGCTCTTTGGTAAAAGGCTTTCCCGTTCTTACTGTCTTTCGTCAAGATGTGTTTACAGTCTGATTCTGCTCTCTCGTGTTCGCCTAGAGTATTGAGAGCGACTGCTCGATTTGAAAAGTAGACCGTCTTTTTAGCGTCAAGAGATATCGCCCGAGTGTAGTATTCCACAGCTGCAGCGTGATGTTCCTCGTTCACCAGCTTGTTACCCTAAGACTCGTTAGACATGTCTGGTCAAGACTATGGGTGGACATACCTGAGTCTTCTCTCTGGCTCCCAGCTCCTCTGCCCACTTATCCATACAGTCTTGCCACGATCTCGTCTCCCTTCCGACCTTACGCCTCGATACGCTCGGTTCAACCAAGCGACGGTACAGCGCTATTGGGTGCACGCGGAAGAGATCCGTCACATCTTTCGAGTAAGAGGGGTATGAGAATGGGGATGAGGAGGTTGCGACTTGATGTAACAGCTGGTGGATCAGCGATTGAACATGTGTTTAAACTCACCTTTACGAAATGTCGGAATGTCAGGACGATAGCCATATTCCTCACACTTGGCTCCTCCTCTGCCCATTGTTTCGGCAAGTAACATAATGTCTTTGGCTTTTCATCCTTTTTCACCTCTTCTTTCTTCTTTGTCGGTCCCACTGACCCATCCACCACTCTCCTGACTTTCCCTTTCCCCCTTGCGACCTTTACTATTTTGCCCTTTGGCGCCGTACTCTCTTTCACAGATTCCTCTTCCGATTGATCTTCTGATGGTTCAGGTAGATCTACGCCCTCTAACGCTACGGGTGAGTTGGTCGAAGGTCCATATCGCGATTCGACAGCTGGATCCGCTGCACCCATTTCCTTCAATCTCCATCGCAGATGTTCTTCCACCGCTAGGACATCTGTCATTTGAGGATGTGGGAACATTGGTGATGGTTTAGCAGCGCCATTTGTGGGTCGAGTATTCCGCACAAATCCTGTTCCTTGAGGTAAAGGCTGTTGTGTCGGTGTACTCTTTCTCCATCCTGATCTTCTAGCTTGTGCCTGTGAAGAAGATTCCACGCCACCTGTCCATCCCAGAGCGACGAATGTTCCAGCGAGTTCATGCGGTAAGAGACTAATTGGACCTTTTCTATTATGAGCTGCAGTTCGGAAACAACCCAGACATGTCGTAAGCTGACAAAGACATAGGCCATGATCATCATCGTCGACTGAGAGGCCATGTTGGTATGCCAGTGATTGAAAACACACACCATCACGAGGCATACCGGGAGGAGGAGCATTGGGTTGAGGTATCGGTGAAAGATTCATAGGGGGTTTTGTACCGATTTCCGAAGGTCGTGCTCCGGATAGACGTAATTCTAGCTCGGTATACATGATATCCAGTATTTGCGATTGGAATATATGGTCCAAGTCCGTTCCGCCATGAACGATTTGTCGTCGGAGAAACACAGGAGACGATCCTGTCAAGATGAGATGGATGACCAGTGTCGGCAGGGTATGAGTAAACAGATGGTGGAAGGCTTCCGTCCTGATGACATTTAGTATTCTGCTTTCAAGTACATCCGGTGACTCCCGGACTCACCAGCATTGCTCGACCCAACAATCATACTCCCTCCTCAGCACCAAACCCATATCATCCACAAATCCATCCAATTCAGCTTCCTCACATCTCCCACATCTCTTTTCCTCGTGTTCTCCTCTCCCTGGCCATTTATTTCCCGCCGGACACCTAATCACACCTTTACCTTCAACATTCACTCCATTCTCCACGGGGGCAGATTGAGGAACCTCCTGATGTCTACTTGCAAGTTGAAGTACAGGTAATTGAGGTGGTGGTGCCGGTTGTCGTAGTGCTGCAAGTCTATCGGCAGATGAGAATCCAAGAGGGTTGAGAGATCTTGAGTGTGATGCTAGACGTTCGGTCAATGCATGTAATGTTGCATTGGAAGTGATAGACTGTGGCATGAGATGAGATGGTAATGTTGATGAGATGGAGAAGGGTTAGGGGTTCTGTTCAGCCGTTACGTTGGACCCCAACAATCGCTGTTTTCAGTCACAGTACACTTGAGGTCCAGGAGAATCTTCTATATCGTTGTCTACCCGTCCGCTGTCGACCCAAGGGTATGATCACCAAGAAGTATGACGAAAGTAGACCTCGAAACAGCTTGATTTTGGAGACAAGCATAGTGCAATTTGATTCCGTCTTTAGCTCAAAGCGCGTTCTTCCAGGAAATCCAATGTTGATCTAAAGTCATTCTCGCATTCTCCTACTCGTCTACTTGAAGCCAGCGGGAGGGTCAGCAGCTGTCAGCTTACCAGTACGATCATTCACAGAGTTCTAGACGCAAATACAACTCAAAATGGTGTATAACGGAGGTGAGCAATATCTTTGTTGACAGGAATATCAGTCCGCTGATACTTTCTCTAGACGAAGTATCCGCTCTTGTTGTCGACTTTGGTTCGAATACTACTAGAGCAGGATATGCGGGAGAAGATTGTCCTCGAGTGGTCTGCCCTTCGTTCTACGGATATATCGACCAGCCCTCTACAGCTTCCACTTCAAATGGGACGAATGGGACTGGAGAAGGGGAAGCTATGGATGTAGATCCTACGGGTAATGGTGAGGTACCACCAGTACAGAACGGATCGAAAAAGACAAGAAAGTACTTTGTCGGTGATGATGGTGTCGGAGTCTGGAGAGCTGGTATGGAGGTGGACAACTTCATGGTGGATGGGATTGGTGAGTTCCATTCTGCTCACACCTACGAGTCGGACACTGATGACTACAGTCCACGACTTTGAACCCGCTTCAGAACTCTTACACCATATACTACATGAACGATTATCAGTCGACCCATCCGAACACCCATTGATGGTTACCGAACCAGCTTGGAATACCTCGACTGCGAGGGAGAAAATGGCAGAATTGGCTTTTGAAGGAGAAACCGTTCCAGCAATGTACTTTGGTTCTTCAGGCGTTCTCTCAGCGTGTGTATGATCTATACTTGCTTGACCATTGTAGACTGATATCGTCAGATTTGCTGCGGGCAAGCCGACAGCGTTGGTCCTGGATGTGGGATATTCTGGCTGTAGTGCCGTCCCAGTAGTTGACGGATACGCCCTACGTGCTGGTAAGCCTAGGCGAATGATACATATACACAACTTACTTTCGCAGGTACCATGAGACAACCTCTCGGATCATCATTACTTTTATCTCAGCTCCACTCCCACTTTACTCAACCTACTCCTTCCCGTTCATTCCCTTTACCGCTCACACCACGACATCTCATCCAAAAGCGGGTTCCATCCGGTGAACCAGGTCACCCATCGAACTCCATACTTCGAAATGATCGTGCACCACACACAACAGCTTCTTGGAGATTATGGGCTGAGAATAACATTATTGAGAATTGGAAAGAAGGTTGTGGAGAGATATTATCGCAAAGTCGATTCGATTATCGAACAGCGGCTACTCTACCTCAATTGACTTACGAGTTCCCAGATGGATACCAGGGTAACTTTGGAGAAGAGAGGTATAGGTTTACAGAAATGTTCTATGATCCGAAGAATTACTTCAACCAGGTGAGTTGTAGTGGTTGAGTGGTATGGAAATATCCGCTGAATCTTTCCAGGCCGTCGAACCACCAGCGTCTCTGAGATCAGTGGAATCAGGCCCCCATTCACACTCTCTGAAAGATCTCGTTCCACTATCTCAACTCGTTCACGATTCAATCATGTCCTGCGACGTGGATGTTCGTGCTGCTCTATTACAAAACATTGTCGTGGTCGGAAACTCTTCCCTGACAAGGGGTCTAGTAGAAAGACTCGACATGGAACTAGCCGTAATCATGCCAGGTGTAAGCTCCAATACATCCGACACATCGAAAAAGAGCTGATCAATTGTTACAGCAAAAGATAAAGATCCATTCGCCAACTATCCCCTTCGAGAGGAAATACTCCTCGTGGCTTGGAGGATCTGTTCTTGCCAGTTTGGGTACTTTCCACCAGCTTTGGATCACAAAAGACGAGTTCCAGGAACACGGTGTCAACATCATCCATCAGCGTAAGTGGATGTTTTTGAAGAATGCCAATACTGACCAGGTTAGGATGCAAGTAGGGGGAGATCTTTACAATCTAGAATGAAGCGGTTGTCATGCATATATACAATACAACTCTGGTGGAAAGAACTCCCGTCTCTGAGATCTCCCGATTCAGATGTTGAATACAGCACCTAATATACAGACTCGGTCTCACTATCACTGATGGTCTCACCCAACCTCCTTCGCAGTTTCTTAACGGTCTCTCCATGATACTTTCTCACTCTAGGATTGTTCAACACCCCTTGCATCGATAACCTTTCTATGTCTGTATCCTTCAGTATATCATCTGGTAATTTCTCGAGAGCAGCTAGGATATATCCCCTTTATGGATTAAGCTTGATTGCCAGAATCTTAGGATAGACTCACTCAGCGGTCGATTTTTGTATTTGCAGTATTACCGATATCTCTTCGACAGTTTTCCCATCGAGGAATAGATTAAAAGATCGCATATGACTAGGTCGAGGTCCTGATGGTCCTCCTTCTATTGAGATTTTCGTTGTCATTTCGGCGAGTGTAGTATTGACAAAGTCGGCCAATTGCGGATCGGTTGGTAGTGGTGACGACGACGCATCCGGTTTCAAGTTGTAGCAGTATTCATCGAAATTTAGTGAAGTACCTTCCGATTCTGCTCGTGCGACTAATGTCTTGTACAGCTCTACACTGACTACCACATCGTTGGCAGCGTCTATAACCGTCAGAAATGGATCACGAATAGGTCCGTCTCGACTTACAATCTCGCTGGACTTGGTCTAGATCACCCATCCATTGTCCCATTCTTACATCGCCATCCTTATCAAGGTCTTGACGTAAGTATTCCCTGACGAGATTCCTCAATGATATAAGAGTCTTTCCTGGACCAAGAGATATCGGATCGACTCTTCTAGCAAGGTGAGTCAATTCAAGCAGAGAGTTGATCCCATTGGGAAACGTCGACGGGTAATCTCGATATAGCTTTTGGCCATCACCTAGACAGTGTAAGCTTGACTGAATGGGATGATAACGAGAGATCACCGACCTTTGATCTGAACACCTAGTTTGTAGATCTTGGGATTCTGCAAAATCTCAATTGCTTTCCCAGGTATACCTATCGAGTCAGCCAGGGATTCTCTTTGGACGAATGCACCCACCCTTCATATCCCATACGTGTACCAGAACCACCATTTTCTCGTCACAAAATTGGAGTAGAGCAACAGGCGGTTGACTAATCTTCCACTTGTTCAAGACGGTATCCCACTTCATTCCTTTCCCTTTGGTTGCTTTGATCGGCCATTCCATATCAAATCCGATAAAGTTACCTCTAAGGCAGGACAGGAGGTCGTTGGTCTCTGTAGGATCTCTCGTGTAGACTACTTTGGGTGGGGAAGCCAAATTACGATAGGTGAAGTAGGGTAAAGGCTCCATAGGGGTCTTACGTTTTGGTCTAGTCAGGTTGACAGTCTTGCCTTTATCTTTATCGTTAGACTCGACATTGGGGTTATATTGATTTGTTTTCGGTATGTCAGATTTGGATGAAGACTTGTTCTTGGTGCTGGATTTCGCAGGGCGAGGCATAGTTGGCGGGATCGTGAGCGGTTGTCTAACCTTTGGTCTCGAAGGACCAGCTCCAGGGGACGAAGCCATTCGTAGATCTCCTAACATCGCTTCCAACTCGTCCATATTTCCGAGCATTTTGCTAGACCTTGTCGAGCAGATCTTCTCTTCCACCAGCTCCTCCTCTTCACTTGGATCATCACTGCTATTCTCCAATTTCTCTAATCTCTGCGTAACCAGCTCAATTTCCGTGCTTGCATTGACGCTCCATCTACTCTCTTGACTTTCTTGGCTATTGGTGACTTGAGAGGTACTTGCAGAAGTACTTGAGTAGGCAGCTACGAGCCTAGGTCGACTGCTCGGAGGAGCACGGACAGGTGATGATTTCGTTCGACGGAATTCTCTCGAGAAGAAAGGATGTATTGGTTTATTCTCTTCTCCTGTTCCTAATGTGGGTTGAATTGTCCTTGGAGGAGTATACGCCGTCCTACTTTCCCTGGTCGCGTAAGATGTCTTAGCTCGAGGTCGTGGGAGGACCGAAGGCGATGTAGCCTCAGGAGAAGATGTAACGGGAATAGGCGAAGTGACCGTCCCAGATCTAGACGATTCACTTTTTTGGGGTGTAGTCCATGGAGAAGGCACGTTATCCGTGAATACAAGTGGACCTTCCCATGCTGGAATTGCACTGTCTAGATCTCTAATGTTTGGCTGGCGAGACTTGAGCGGTATATCCGTAGATATTACGGTGGAAGAGGTCACGAAGCGGAATGACTGGACAAGCTGATCAGGTGGTGTAAGTGGCATATTCACCCTCTTTCCCGCCATAAGGCGAGTATGGAGACTACGTATAGTGATATCGAGTCTTCCGCGAGGGAGGTCGGGACCGAGTCGGAGAGAGAATGAAGGGAAAGTCGGTGAAAGACAATGTAAACATTGATTGTTGTTGAGGCGGATTCGACCGATTATCATGTTTCTGAAAGCTCTATGTTTCAGACTTTGGCGACCATGTCAGTAGAGGGGAAGACTCGTCGACAGAAGAAAGACTCGTCAAGAGCGCAAATTAGGTGAAAGAAAGAACTTATCATCATGCAAGGAGGGAAGTATTGCGCAGACATCAGGGGGTTCCGTTCCTGTAGCAAGGAAATTCATGATGGTTATGATACATGTGTATTATGCGTTGATCTCCATAGCGTCATCCTCACTCTCCTCCTCTTCGCTATCATCCTCCTCGTCTTCATCTTCTGACTCACTTCCCTCCATACTCTCGTCTTCATCCATATCACTCGTATCACCATCCTCCCCATCCTGCCTCAACATACCCTCTGGAGTAGCCAAGCCCGCACATCCAATCTCTTCTAATATCCGTTCCAGCTCTAGTTCCGGATCTTCCTCTTGTTCGGCGTTTCGTTCCTCGACACGTTCTAGTATCGCCTGCCAGCTTTTCTCAACTTCGGCATTCCCGCCGATAGTCAAGGTATCTATCAATCTGACGGCTTCTAATGCTTTTCCATTATCGAGCAACCATGTCGCCATTGTCAAAGCAGCAGTCGTTTTGCCTCGAGTGTCGCGTATAGCTCCTCTCCATTTCTCATACAGCTTGGAAAGATCGGCATGGGCTTGTGTCGAATACACCGAGACAGCAGCAAAAGCGATAGCGTAGAGTTCTGGTGTCGGTCGGTATCTCACAAAGCTATCTATTGTCTGCAAGGCAGGCAGAGGGGTTTCTCGTTGAAGAGTGCTGATGAAATTTCGGCCTAGTAACGCGGTATGCGTATGTGATCGATTCAATCTGGTGGACAGAGTCAATATTGTTTTCCAGATGTTGTCATTGTCCTCGCTCTCCATCCGAGTTTCTTCGAATAAAGTCCAAGTGAACCAGATTTTCTGGACGACTTCTTCGTCGTCCTCTACGTCAGGCCTCGAAACCGCTTTGACGATATTCTCTGCGATACCGCGTATGGTGGATGGTTCAGAAAGAGCCACTTCCGCTTGTAGGCGATTGAGTTGGAGTTCCGGATGTGTGGGGTATACAGAGGCATGTGATCGAGCGGTAGACAGAATGATGTCAGGTTCTGCTTCTATCAGTCGTAGCAGATCTAAGTGGATGACTAAGAGCGATGCAGGTGGATTGTATTTGGGCGATGTGAGGGATGTCAAGACTGAGAACAGATAATCTCGCTGCCATAGCCATCAGCTTCGAAATCACACATTCCCCTGAGCGGGCTCACCATATCTGGGTTCTCCTCGAGATCGCTGATCTGCGAGCTTAACCATTCCCCACAGACCGCAAGCCAAAGACTATCGCTTCCTTTTGCGCTCTTCCTAATCTCCTTCCCTATGCTACCTAGTTCCTCTACTAACTCTACATCT
>JALPCA010000183.1:0-18086 GCA_026538345.1 Cryptococcus sp. GC_Crypt_4 | reverse complement strand
TACTTAGGTAACCGTTCATACGGAATTGCAACAGCAGTACAAAATTACTATGGTAAGGAATTGAGAGATTTAACACTACCAGAAGTTGCAATGCTTGCTGGCTTAATGAAAGCGCCTAATAACTATGATCCAACGAAAGAACAAAATATCAAAAAAGCAACAGAAAGAAGAAATGTTGTACTTCAATTAATGAATCGACATGGTTATATTACAAAAAAGGAAATGGAAGACGCATCAAAAATTCCAGTAACAGAAGGACTTAAGAAAGCAACTGAACAAAAAGAAATGCCATATCCTGCTTTTATGGATGCGGTTGTGAAAGAAGTTGAAAAAGAAATGCCAGATGCAAATATTGGATCTGACGGTTTAGAAATTTATACAACATTAGATCCAAAGGCACAGGATTTTGCGGACAAGCTTTTAAATAGCGGTATTATTAATTATCCAAATGAGAAATTCCAAGGGGCTTTCACATTTATGGATACGAAAACAGGAGAAGTACGTGCAATTGGTAGTGGACGTGGTGAAAATAAAGCTGTTTTTAAAGGACATAATATTGCAATTGAATTAAATCGCTCAGCAGGTTCCACGATGAAACCAATTTTTGATTACGCTCCTGCAGTTGAATATTTAAAATGGGCTACTTACCATCAAATTGATGACTCTCCATATAAGTATTCAACAGGACAAGAAGTTAGAAATGCAGATAGAAAGCATTTAGGACCAATTACAATGCGTGATGCATTGAAAACTTCCCGAAATATCCCGGCTATTAAAACTGCAAAAGAAGTAGGAATTAATAAATCAAAAGCTTTCTCTGAAAAGCTAGGTATTACATTTAATGTAGCACCGACCGAATCAACAGCGATTGGTACAAATGAAGCGTCACCAACTGAAATTGCAGGCGCTTATGCGGCATTTGGTAATGATGGTAAGTACACGAAACCACATTTTGTTAAGAAAATCGTTTATCCAGATGGTAAATCAAAAAGCTTTGAGCAAAAGCCAAAACGAGTTATGAAGGATTCTACAGCATATATGATTACTGATATGCTTCGTACTTTTGTTTCATCTGGATTGGGTACAGCAGCTAATATAGGTTCTTTAGATGTAGCCGGTAAAACAGGGACAACAAACTATTCTTTAGAACAAATAGCACAATATAATCTACCAGAAAGTGCTAATCGTGATAGTTGGTTTGCTGGTTATACACCACAATATACGATGGCTGTATGGACCGGATATACAAAGGATAGTAAAGATGATTATATTAGTAGTAAAAATACGAAAATTGCTCAATTGATTTTTAAAGAAATGATGAGTAAGTTTGCTACAGATAAATCGCAATTTAAAATGCCGAACAGTGTGGTTCAAGAAGATAGCGAATTACGTATTAAAGGTGAGAAGCGTGATACTTCTCCAAATGCGAAAATAGCCAATACGACTGAACAGCCAAATGAAAATAAGCAAAAAGAAAAGCAAAAGAAACAAGAAGAATTAAAGAAACCAGAAGATCAAAAGCAAAGTGAGCCAAACAACGGTAGTGGAGAAGGAAATACAAAGCCGCCAAACAACGGTAGTGGAGAAGGAAATACAAAGCCGCCAAACAACGGTAGTGGAGAAGAAAATACAAAGCCGCCAAACAACGGTAGTGGAGAAGGAAATACAAAGCCGCCAAACAACGGTAGTGGAGAAGGAAATACAAAGCCGCCAAACAACGGTAGTGGAGAAGGAAATACAAAGCCGCCAAACAGTGGTAGTGGCGAAGGAAATACAAAGCCGCCAAACAGTGGTAGTGGCGAAGGAAATACAAAGCCGCTAAACGATGGTAGTGGCGAAGGAAATACAACACTGCCAAACAATGGGGATGGCCATGGAACGCCAATGCAACCAAGTAATGATGGGAGTTCAGGAGAGTATCCAGCCAATAATGGTTAATAAGTAATATGAAGATATTGTTGGTCCTTTTGCAAATTTAAAAAAAGCATAAATAGATTAGTAAATGAGGAACAACGTTTAGGAAGTAGCTAGTAGTCGTTGAAGTACATTATAAGTCGAAAGGGTGAAGTCTCTTTATATAGTACCTTTTAAATGAAAAATGCGCTATTCTTTCTGTAGAATCATAGGAAAGGATGGCGTTTTTTATGTCTGTTTCTGTGTCTGACGAATTACAACTATTTGCTCAAGAGATTCAAAGTTTTTTATCTCCAAATACCTTACGGGATCTTGCTAGAGATGTTGGTTTTGTACAACGAGTGAACCGGCACTGACAGATATATCGGTGGAGATAAAACGTGGCGAGACTGTGGGAATTATCGGTGGTACTGGTTCAGGCAAATCTACATTTGTGAACTTGATTCCGAGATTTTATGACGCTACCTCTGGACAAATACTCGTCAATGGAATTGATGTAAGGAATTATAGTCTACATGAGTTACGCGGTGAGATCGGAATCGTTCCGCAGAAGGCACTGCTCTTCACAGGGACGATTGCGCTCATGTTGTATACGAATCCGCTCATGACCGTCGTCGTGCTGTTATCTGCACCAGTGACTTTCTTCGTAGCGCGGTTCATCACGATGCGCTCCCAGCAGCTATTTCGTGATCAGGCCCGCATATTGGGTGGACTGAATGGCTATGTCGAGGAGATGATCGGCGGGCAGAAGGTTGTTCAGGCCTTCCGTTATGAAGATCACTCTTTTGCGGAGTTTACAGCGCGAAATGATAAATTGTATCACACAGGGGTAAAATCACAATTCGTCAGCTCTCTGTCGAATCCATCCACCCGTTTGGTGAACAATGTTACCTTCTCAATCATCGCCTTAATTGGGAGTATTATGGTCATTATGTCTAGAATATCGGTCGGGGGATTATCGAGTTTCCTGATTTATGCCAATCTGTTCGCTAAACCGTTCAACGAGATTACCGGAGTAATTACACAGTTGCAATCAGCTACGGCCTCGGCGTAACGTATCTTTCAGGTACTTGATGAATCGGCGGAGTCACCGGAGGCTGAAGATGCAGTTCATATCCCAGCTAAGCAGGGGACGATTACATTCCATCATGTGAAGTTCGCTTACCAGCCTGACCGTCCCCTTATTACCGATTTGAACCTAGTTGTTGAACTAGGAACACGTGTCGCAATCGTGGGACAGACGGGTGCTGGCAAGATAACATTAGTGAATCTGTTAATGCGATTCTATGATATTGATGCCGGTGAGATTGCGATAGATGGTATTAATATTAACGATATGGCCCGTGATAGCTTACGCCATACTTTTGGGATGGTGCTACAGGATACTTGGCTGTTTGGTGGGACAATCCATGACAATATCGCCTATGGGAAACCGAATGCTAGCTAGGATGAGGTTATAGCAGCCGCTAAGGCAGCTAACGCCCACAGCTTCATCAGGCGGCTGCCGAAGGGCTATAATACAGTAATCAACGGCTCCGGCGACAGCCTGTCCCAGGGACAGAAACAGCTCTTGACAATCGCTCGGGTTATGCTGGTTGATCCGCCTATGCTAATTCTCGACGAAGCGACGAGCAGCATTGATACGCTGACGGAGATTCGTATCCAGGCGGCGTTCCTGAAGATGATGGAAGGCAGAACGAGTTTCGTTATCGCTCACCGTTTGTCGACGATCCGTGAGGCAGATATGATCCTCTACATGAAGGACGGGGATGTCGTCGAAAGCGGGAGTCATGAGCAGCTGCTGGAGCAGGGTGGGTACTACGCCAATCTGTATAACAGCCAATTCGCGGCTGTGAATGGTTAGTAGACTATTTGTAACATTATTCCGAAAGTGCTCACGATGCGTGGACCGGGTCTTGGCCTAAATAATCTCCATCATTTTATACTATATTTATCATATGTATTAGAAGATAGTGCAACATTAAAAATTAACTCTGATACAGTGTAGTCATATTGTATCAGGGTTTGTATTATTTTATAAAAAAACATAATATATTCAGTTGAATAAACTTTGCTGTAATGAATAATAAGAGTAATCAATGCGTTTCAGTAAAAACACCTATTGCTTTTTTTAACTTATTATTTCTCCCTATAAATAATTCTCCCTTCTATCCATTCGGAAGAAAAGGAGGCGATATAACAAGGAATTATTGTTTGAACTTTTAAAAGAAATTGCCGGAGCAGTTGTGCGTGAGCTTTCAGCCTACATATTAAGATAGCAAATGCAAAAAAGATAACAAAAAACCCGCGCTTCACCGACCAAAGTACAAGCGTGGGTCTAAAAGAAAAAGATAATGCATAATAACAACCACCTTGACAGTAGCAGTTATGAGACGGGATGTGTCCAGCATTTCGCCTATTTTATTTTATCATTATAAAGAATGAAGGAATAAGGCGTCTAACCGCAAGGACTGCGGGGTTAGCCTAATCAATTAGAGTTCGATAGAACTCTAATTGATTAGGAATCCCCACTTCTAAACGAAGTGAAAGTGGGGATAGTTCAATATATTGTAAATAGAAAGAGGATTAAATTTAGGAGAAAATTTGCATCTTGTAACTACAGTTTACTTTGCTGTAAAGAAACAAAAAAACATTTTTCTTATTCAATAATGCCAATTTCTAGAGCCTTTTGAACAGCTTCTTCTTTGTTACGGACTCCTAACTTTGTATAAGCTGTGGAAGCATAATTTCTGACTGTGCCACTCGATAAATATAATCTTGATGCTATGGTAGTGTATCGAAGTCCTTTTGCTACTAGCTGCAATATTTCTATCTCCCTAGCTGTTAGTTCGAAAGCGGTTGCTTTTGATTGTGGTGTCTCTTTTTGCTCATCAAACTTCTCAAATATTTTGTGAGACATTTCCTGATCAATTAGTGTCCCACCTTTGTGAATAAGTCGGATCGTATTAGCTAGCTCCAACGTTTCAATAGATTTAAGTAAAAAACCATCCGCACCGTTGCGAAGTGATTCCAACGCCTGTTCGGTATCCTGAAAAGTTGTGAAAATCAACACGCGGATATGTGGCCATTGTTGCTTAATCTTTTTGGTTGCTTCAACTCCATCCATGTGCTGCATATCTAAATCCATAAGTATAACATGGGGTTGAAGGCGCCCACACAAATCGATGGCTTGATTGCCATCCTCAGCTAAACCGACTACATTTAAATCTTCACATCTATCGAGTAGTGTCCTCAAACTTTCCCGAACAAATGGTTGATCGTCTACAATTAACAAACGAATAAGTCCATCTTTTATTTCAGTTTGTCGCGGTATGGTACATGTAACAAGCATTCCTTCCTCTGGCTTTGTATATACAGACAAATGACCTTGCAAATTCATTGCCCGTTCTTTCATCGCATTCATACCGAAGCCTTCCTGCCATTCTACATTTCCTTTTCCATTATCTTGAACTTCTAACCTCGTATACTGTTGTTCAAACTGCAATGAAACTATAATTTCAGTTCCCTGACCATGACGTACTGCATTCGTAAGGGACTCTTGTAAACAACGAATGAATGCGATCTTCGCTTGCCGAGACAGTTGATATTCCTCTCCGAATGTCCTAAAACTTACATTTACCTGAGCGTGCTCCTGAAATTCGGCTCCAAGATTTTGTAGAGATTGAATTAAGGAAGGCGATTGACACGAAGAATCCATTTGATGTAGGTAACCTCTCACGTCCTCAATACTTTTACGTCCCATTTCAAGCAGAGAATCTAGCCTCTGTATACCCATCTCAGTAGCAAGTTCGGTACGCAACGTTTCCATCCCCATAATAATAGAAGTATAAGCGTGACCAACTGTATCATGAAGCTCACTTGACAGTCTGTTCCGTTCTTCTGCCAGTGTAATACGTTCAATCTGAGACATATATTGCTCAAGTACCGCGTTTTGTTTACGAATCGCTTCATTTTGCTTATGATTGACGATTAATAAATGGAAAGCGAAGCCCATTACATAAGCAAGTCCATAGTTGGTAACCATAACCCAATAGCTATTACTTGGCGCAACCACATAGAAAATTCCAGTTGTTATAAAAACTGTTGTTGGAGCTGTCCAATAATAGGACAAATGCTGACTATTCGCAGCAATCAGAAAAGCCGATATAAGAAATGTAACGTTAGCTCCCGGAAATAAAGAAGTTAAATATATACACAGTCCACCATATAGCAGTATTTCTGTGAACAAATAATATTTATAATTGAATAGTAAGGCTACCCATGGGACAGAGAAGGCAATAATTTCCCAAAGAATAATAATCCAAATTGGCAATGTTAAACTATCCTGAAAATCTAATGTGGTTATGGCGATAGAGACACTAACAAGTATACGGACTCCTAACATAATCCAATCGTACCAAAACCAATACTTAACCATATCTAACAAGTCATTTACCCCCTAAGTAGCCTACCTTTTTACTTCATATATTATAATTTAATCCTTCATGCCTATTATACTTTTAAATTTAAAACTGCGATACTACTCACAGATTGCAAACTTCTATCGATTTAGTTGCCGAATCATGCTACGTGTATAGCCACCGATTTTCTTTGTCAAACGATCTACTATTCTAATACTTATGGCGGTAAATACTATACCCATAAACATTACAAAGAGTGACTTAGTAAAGGTATCTATCTGTATGAATATAATATTCATTTCGATGTATTGATACAGTAGTGGTGCCAATAGCAACATAAGTGGCATTACATAAAAAATGATTGCGCTAATGAGACTGAAAATGCCAATCACTAATTTCTGCATTAACCAATAGACAGCACACCAAGTACGACGATCTGTAAGCACTAATTTCACCTGAGCCCAGTTTGATGTATCTATTGTTATACTTCTATCATAAGAGTCTGTTGAAATATCTGTATAAATTTTCGTCTGTATGCGCTCGAATTGGATAAAAGGTGTAGTAGTCTGTAGTACGCGTATAACTAGTGGAATTCCAATTACCGTAAATGAAAGGGTGAAGCTGAATAGCAGAGCTATTAGATAAAAACAAAAATAAAAAAATCCTGTAACGAAAGTTAGCAATAAAAAATAACCATTCTGGATGAATCTTGATTTCATAAAGTTCTCGCTCCTATCTATGTAATAACCGAATTGTACTGCTTTTTTTGTCATTCTCACTAGTGTAAAAGTGTCATATGACATTTCTAAATGATGATAAAAAGGGGAGAGTAACCTACTTCTGGTTAAAAAAGATGCTTATATCCATCACCATAAAACAATCCCGTTCTTGCAGATGCAAGAACGGGATTGTTTTATACTTTTATTTAATATGAGATGGACTTGTTTTTCGAATATGAAACATAATATCAAATTGCTCAAGCAATGACGTATCAAAGTATGCCGATTCGTTCGGGAAGATTTGTCCCCCTATACTTAGTAATGGTCTTTTTGCTTTAACCCATTTTTCTGCTTGTCCTTTAAGGTGACGGTTATCCAATAAAAACATGTTATATGGTACTTTTCCGAGAGTATAATTGAAACTTTTTACATCTTGTGGAATAGTGTCGGTTGTAATCTTACCTCCAGTGGAAGGATCATATTCGCTGTATAAGGTAAAATTCCCCTCCGTAGTTGTACTACCAATTGTGACATAATTATTGTCTAAACGTTCCTTCAAAAATTGCCCTGCAACATAAGGGTATAATTTCTCATCGATAATTCCTTTAGCTATATGAATATTGTGTGCCCATACCATCGTTTTACCACCAAATGTTTCTTGTGCCCACATTGCATGATCGGCCAAGTATTGCTCATGTAGCTTTAACATACTTGGATAGTCGTTAGGAATTAGCATTGTGGTAAATTTCTCTATTGCACTTGCCGTTGCTTGCGCCCAGATGTACTCGGGTGAAGCTATTTCTGTGTTGGCTTGCCCATTCTCATCTTTTAGTAATTGGGCTACTCTCTCAGCGTTTGCTTTGAACTTTTCTTTTATTTCAGGAGCAAGGTCCATATATTCCTTTGTACTTCCATTAAAAGCCGACAATTCTTTATAATTTCCTTCTACTTCTGCCAGCAAATCTGGTCGATGTAGTCTTACATAATCAATCACTTTATTAAAGCAACCTTGGTCCAACTCCTTTAAGTCGAGCCCAATAAATTGGATCTTTTTTTTATTGGATGGATCAGCATTATAATCTTTCATCCACTCAATCATGGCTATAATTTCATCAGTAGGATATAACAAGTTTAAAAATTCCCTAGGGTTTCCTTTTCCTGTTTGGATATATTCATTTAGTTTTAAGCCGTTTCCCCAATCTTCTTCCATTGTGAAATTTGTAAAACCCATCTCAGTAACCAAATATTTCACAAGGCGAAACTTCATAGTGAAAATTTCAGAGCTCCCATGAGTATTCTCTCCTAATCCTACATATTGTGCGCTCCCAATCATTTTCTTAAGTGGTTTTAAATCCTCAAATGATTTTGACGGCTCTATCGTTTTTAATGGGTAAGCCTGTGATTGTATGGATTTAACTATATTTTTTTGTATTGATTGACCTGAATTTTCGACTGCTACTGTTTGAGCCTTTCCTACTTCTACACATCCTGTGACTAATAAAGCTGTACTAACCATTGCAATTATGCTTTTCTTATTCATTTTTTCCACCTCAATTGAATTATTTGTAAAGCAAGATTGATTCATTGTACTTGCACGAATCAATTGCCTTAATTCAATTGTTATCTATTCCATATCATATTTTCTAGTTACATATTGTCATAAGGTTAATTGACACAGGTCATAGACTAATCATTACACTTTTGTACTATCGGTTATGACAACTTATAAATAATAATTACATTGATGAGTCGTAAGTAAGACTAGACTATAAATTGGGGAGGGATTTTAAAGATGAATGAATCTGTATACAAAAACATTTTTATTCTAAGTTGTGTCTGTGGAAATGACAAGAAGTAAATTCGATAAACAAGTGAATGAAAGGGGAAGGGCGGATTAAAATGATATTACACGCAAAATCGTTCCACAATAAAGATAAAATCCAACGTGCTAAAATAGGACTTCAACTCTTTTTGAGTATCTTAATCATTACTTCTATTATCCTAAATGTAGTAGTAATAATTACGAAAAGTATGCCGCTTATTGTGGTATATATGTTTACCCCAGCATTTTCTTCTATTTTGACTCGCATAATACTGAAAGAAGGGTTTAAAGATGTATCTTTTAGTCTCGGTAACTTAAAGATATGGAAGGGGATTGGGTTTGCTCTGTTAATACCTATGATTATTTGTGGAATTACTTATTCTATCGCCTGGTTGAGCGGAATTGCGGGGTTTCAGCATCCCGAAGGTGGTATGTTAGAACCGATCTACAATATACTTGGACTTCAGTATGTACCGGAACCATTCAGTTTTATTTATCTAGTAGTATTGAGCGGCGTTTTAGGAAGTTTGCTTAACTTAATCCCAGTTTTAGGAGAAGAAATGGGTTGGCGAGGTTATATGCTCACAAGGCTAGTCGATGCAGAGTTTTCACGGCCTATCCTTATTAGTGGATTGATTTGGGCAACGTGGCATGTTCCAATTGTTATTGCTGGTCTATATGTAGAAGGATCATCTGTCCTACTTTCAGTACTTGGCATCTATTTTTGTATTGTGCCCTTCAGTTATATTACAGCTTATTTACGACTTATCACAGGTAGCGTTTGGCCTTCGGTTATCATCCATACTACTTGGAATGCCATTATTCAAGGACCTTTCGCACGTGCAAGTACAGGATATCAAACTGAGATTTGGATTGGAGAATCTGGCTTGATAACCGCTATTATTATCTTGGTTACTGCAATAATTACGTCTCGAATCGTAAATTTTACTAAATAGCATACGGATGTGTTTTAAATTCAATTAGTGAAATATGACGAGGCGAAATAAGATGCACCTAAAAATATTAGAAAAAATCTAGTTGAATGGACTCTTACTTAATCTTAGGTTGCTGGATATATGGGAGGCATCAAGCTAAGGGTTTAATTTATAAAAATAAACTTGGTTGCCATAAAAAACATAATGTTTTCATTTAAAGGCTATGAGATGAAATCTCATCATCTTCATCAAGTTTGACCTTCAGGAAATAAAAAGTTAAACGATTATACAAATACTCTAACTGAAAAAACGATAGTCCTGTTATCAAAAATGTAGAAGGACTATCGTTTATTTTTTTGACAAAATTAGGGGTTGATGTTCATAAAAATGGATAATATAATTCGTATTTTACGTAAAGAGAAAAATTTTCCCCTAGAATATTAAGCTAAATCTCTTGGTGTGACGGTTAATTTAAGTTTCACTTTATGACTTGTAAAGGGCTGTTCAATGCATCGTACTATTAAAAAATCTAAATTAAATCATTAAATTGCGATAAAATGTGGTCGGAAATAATGAAATTTTAGGAAAAATAAGGTACACTAGTCTATGATTTTAGTTGAAAATCGTTTGACGTTAATGCATACGGGGGAAAGATTGATGAACAACAATACAACAAATGAATCAGTTGAAGAAATTGATCAAAAACGAGTAAGATCAAAAAAACGTTATACAAATTGGAAGTTTATCGCAGCGGGTATTGGTGTAATTGCACTTCTTATTGGGGGAATGAGTTATTATCAGGCAACTCACTTCAATTCGAATGTTACAATTAATGACACAAAAGTTGGTGGTCTGAGCGCTGATCAGGCAATACAGAAATTAAAGACATCTGGACTAGCAAACAAAGTCTATGTTGATCAACAACAAATTTTAGATGAAAAAGATACAAAAACGGAACTTACGGAAAAAGATTTGCCTCAAGTTAAGAAACTATTAAAAAGTCAGTGGACATTTTTCCCTTCCTCAAAGGGAGAAAATTATTCATTGCTACCAGAGAAGGCAGATCAGTATCGTAGTGAAACGAT
Source organism: Cryptococcus sp. GC_Crypt_4 (assembly GCA_026538345.1). Taxonomy (NCBI): domain Eukaryota; kingdom Fungi; phylum Basidiomycota; class Tremellomycetes; order Tremellales; family Cryptococcaceae; genus Cryptococcus; species Cryptococcus sp. GC_Crypt_4. The sequence continues at coordinate 7,190 of JALPCA010000183.1, read as the reverse complement.
GAAGAAACTTGTAGAAGAAACGCTCATCTCTATGAATGAAAAATTAAAAGCGCCTCAAGATGCTATGGCGAAGCTAGAACAAGGGAAAATTGTTATCTCGAAAAGTGTTGAAGGAAAACAGTATGATGTTACTAGTCTACTGAAAGATTACGATAAGCAAAAATATAAAAGCGAAATTCATCTGAAGTCTGCATACATAAAACCTATTAAAGAAGACGATCCGATTGTCAAAAAAGAGGAGAAAGCACTACAGAATCTTCTTGGGCAGTCTGTTGAGTATAAAGTGCAGGATGAAGTTTATCCTTTAAAAGCGAAAGATTTAATTCAAAATGCCTCTATGTCAAAGGATATGAAAGTTACAATTGATGCGAGTGACATTAAGAAGAAAATTACTGAAATTAATAATGCCAAATCAACATTAAATAAAGATTTCTCATTTAAAACGCATTCCGGTTCAGTCATATCAGTAAAAGGGCAAGGATACGGCTGGGCACTAGATGTTGAAAAAGAAACTAAACAAGTTCAACAAGCCTTTGAGAAAGGCGAAAAGTCGCTTTCTGCTTCTAATATTCACGGAAATGGTTGGGAGAAGGAAGGTATCGGTTATAAAACAACAGCGAATAATGGCATCGGAGACACGTATGCGGAAGTTTCAATTGCAGAGCAACAAATTTGGATTTATAAAGATGGAAAATTAGTCGTTACAACAAATGTAGTAACGGGTAAACATAGCACGGGTGAAGATACATCACCAGGTGTTTGGTACGTCCTATACAAACGAACACCATACACGCTAAGAGGTAGCGCAGTAGGGAAAGCTGATTATGCGGTTAAAGTAGATTACTGGGTTCCATTCACAAATAGCGGTCAAGGATTCCACGATGCCGGCTGGCGAAAAGACTGGGCAAATAATGCTTATTTAACAGGTGGATCAGGTGGGTGTGTGAACCTTCTTCCTAATGTTGCAAAAACTGTATATGATAGTTTGAACACGTATGATCCAGTTATTGTGTACTAGAAAATAGCTACGTATCAAGAAATAAACAAAGCAGGAAATCTTATCTGATGGTATATGAAAAAACACCTCTTGCATTCGCATACTAAGTGTGCAAATGCAATGGAGGTGTTTTTGTTTGAATACAAGAGTGTATTGCTTATAAGAAACAAAGTAGAAAGAGATTAAGAATAAGTATTCAAATAATCAATAAAATTGACAATGAATATCATTTTCACTTAATATAGAATCGTCGCATTTAATTAGACATGAATTTTTTGTTAATATAATAGATTTCTATTAAGTTGTCATATTTACGAACTATTATTAAATATTTTAAGAATTTAAACGTAGGAAAGGGTAATATAAAATGAACTGGAAAAAAGGCGGGTTATGGGTTATTATTTTTTTCGTTGTAAAAGGCACGATTTCTACACTTTTAATCGTTACAGGTGCTAAATATTTTGATTTATCATTTATGCAACTTATCTTATTAATTCTGACCTTATTAGTGATTTCTCTAATAAGTCGAAAATTGCTCTATAGACATAAACAAAACAAAAAGCAAAAAGAGCTAAATATATAATGAAGCCCCAGAGACCGTTGGATTTCTGGGGTTTTATTTTGATAGTTTTTTCGCATCCACATTAATTTAACAGAATAGGTTGTCCAAAATGATAAAATCGATGATGTTTAAAATGCGTCAGTTATTTTTACATAAGGATTGTAGAGAGCCTTTGAATCAATCTTTATTCTGAAGCGACAGACACGTATAAATTATGCTCTTTTTTCAATTGGTAGTTTAAATGTAAAAGTACTGCCTTCTCCTAATTTACTTTCAACCATAATTTCTCCTCCGTGTAGTTCGACAATCCATTTTACCATTGACAATCCTAAACCTGTGTTTCCGATGTTTGAAGATGTGCGTGCTGCGTCAACTCGAAAGAAGCGGTCCCATATTTTAGTAATATGTTGCTCGCTGATGCCTATGCCATTATCGGAGACTTTACCTATTATGTTGGTTTCATCACGGAATAGTTGCATATTCACAGTTCCACTCGCTTTGCTATAAGCAATCGCATTCGTTAGTAAATTCATTAATAAACGCATCATCAATGTTTGATCGGCTTTAATAAATAGGTCTTTCTCTATATTGGTTGTTATTTCAACCGAAGCTTCTTGAACTATTAATGAAAGTTCTTCTACAACGATTTCCGTTAATTCACTCATATTGATACATTCAAATTGGAAAGTATTATGGTTTCCTTGGTCAGCTCGTGCTAATAATAAGAGTTGTGAGATTAGAGCGGACATTTTACGTGATTGTTTTAAAATTACTTCTAACGATTCTTCCATTTCTTTCGGATTATTTCTCTGCGATAAAGCGTATTCGCATTGTGAAATAATAACAGATGTTGGTGTTCTTAATTCATGAGAAGCGTCAGATGTAAATTGTTTTTCACTTTCGAATGATGTCTCCAATCGCACAAACATTTTGTCAAAGGTTTGTGCTAAATGATACATTTCGTCTTTCGGTGAACCTTGTAAATTAATTCTCTTCGAAAGGTCTTTACCATCACCAATTTTACTAGCTGAATCACTCATTTGTTGCACAGGTCGAAACGCCCTTTGCGTAATAAAATATCCTCCGAATGCCGCAATAAGAATAAGTAATGGGAATGAGATGATTGTTACCACGATAAGCGTATTCATCGTTGAAGATAATTGGTTCATAGTCATTATTCCACGAACCCAGACTTGCTCATCGCCGCCTGCATTATGGAGAAAATCATATACTATCCATTCTTTATTGCCGTCTTTAATGGTTTGTATTTCATCGGATTTAAGCGATATCTTTTTATTAAAGCTTGTTGGACTATGTCCTACCAACAGCTCACCTTCTTTACTATAAATGCTTATATTTACTCCATCTTCTAAGGTTTCAAAATCATCGTCAATCTTTAACTGCCCATGCTTATATTCGATATCTTCCATGCTTTCTTTTACTGTGCTCTTTAATTGATCTTTCATATTAAAAAGCAAAACTTTATCTGAAGAAGTTAAAATAAAAGCTAACACGAGTGCCATAATAATTACAATTAGCCCCGTATACCACAGGGTCACTCTCATTTTTATTGATAGTCTTTTCATGATTCTACTCGCAATACGTAACCAGTTCCTCGTACTGTATGAATTAACTTCGTTTCAAACTGGCTATCAATTTTTTTGCGAAGATAGCGGACGTAAACATCAATAATATTCGAGCCACCTTCATAGTCGTAATTCCACACATGTTGCTCAATTTTATCTCGTGTCAGCACAACTTCTTTATTACGAATCATATATTCTAAAATAGCAAATTCTTTACTGGAAAGAGTGATAACTTGGTCTCCTCTTGTTACTTTATGCATATTGCAATCTACCACTAGGTCAGCGATTTCAAACACATTAGATGTATTTCCTGTTTTTCTTCGCATTAACACTCGAATTCTTGCTAACAGTTCATCAAAAGCAAACGGCTTTACTAAATAATCATCTGCACCTAAGTCGAGTCCTGTTACACGATCATCAATTGTATCTTTAGCTGTAAGAAGCAAGACAGGAGTTGCATTATTGTCCGCGCATAATCTTTGTAATACTTGTAAACCATTTATTCCTGGAATCATAATGTCAAGCACAATCAAATCGTAGGTAGCCATGTTTATATAATCCAAGGCATCTTCTCCATTCCCACATGCATCGACACTATAATGTTCTGCATTTAATCGTTTCACCAATATATTTTGTAAGTCTTGTTCATCTTCGACGATAAGAACTCGCATTAACATTCTCCTTTTCTTCTTATTAATATGTATCACTATAATTTCAAAACATTAAAGAAAGATTAGAAACTAGTTAATTATATCATTTTATCCCGCATTAACGGGCAGTACGACTACTCCCTCAAAATTCGGTGAATGCGAGGTAGGTAGGGATTAACTGCCTGTAAAAGCCTTCACTTTATTTTTTTGTACATTAATCTTCCTTTAATGTTTGTTCAGTAATATAAAGGCAAGGATAAGGTGCACCTGTAAAGGGAGGAAAACAGAATGGGAAAATGGATGCTGATTGGAGCAATGTCCTGTTTATTGTTATCAGCTTGTTCTACTCAAGCTGATAACAATACAGAAGTACAACAACTGAAAGTGGAAAATGATAAATTACAAAAAGAAGTTGCTCAACTACAACAAGAACCAAACAAAATAGGGCCTGCTACGAATGATACGAAGCAAACACAAGATTTCAAAAACGAAGTCACATCTATTGTAGAAAAAGCAAATAACACGAAACCAGTTGGAGCAAAAGAAGAAAACTTAAATACGTACTTAGCAGCAAAAAAAGAAATTGACCAATTGGATGACAAGATAGATCTATCTAATAATCAGCTAGAAGCAGATTATCACGCTGGAACGATAACTGTTGAACAATATCAAACGCAAGAAAAAGAACACGATATACTGGAAGATCAATTAGAGCAAGCAGAAAATGCACTTGAAGCAAGATTTGGAATAGAGGATTAATCATTAAGGAGTGGATGAAAATGTTAAAACATAAAAAGAAAATAATTATAAGTGTAATTACGATTTTAGTAAGTGGTATTGCTATTGTTGGTGGATATTATGGTATGGGTTACAATTATGCAAAAAAGAATGAAAACTACACAGAGAAACAAGTTCGTGAAATTTCTTTAGCTCATACAAATGGAGAAATTATTAATGTGAAAAAAGAATTTGAATTAGAAGATGACAACTTAGCACAATCAAAATTTGAATATGAAGTGGAAATCAAGACACCTGATAATCTGTTAAATATTTTAAAAGTTAGTGCTAGAACAGGTACAATAGAACTCAATAATGAAGATTAAATAAATATCGCTTATTTGAAAAAACTCCTAACAAAATTTGTTAGGAGTTTTTTCATGTTTATACTTTACTATTTTAAAATGTGGAAAATCTCCATACTTCTACAATCTATATAAATGACTCAAGCTTCGCATCTTTTGAATGCCCTGAAGTGCTAAACCTAAGTAAAATAATGAACTATCCTATGGAAGAAAGTTGAGGGAGCTAATCGCATATATTTTATTGAAAGGATGTGATTGAATTATGGAACGGCCGAATTGGGGAATTGGAGGATTAGTATTCGTTGGCTGTATGTTTCTTGGTGGAGGAGTGGGATCTATGTTAGGTAATGCCCAAACTGGATGGCTAATAGGAATGGGCATTGGATTTCTTGGGATGGCTTTAACGAGACTAATGAGAAAATAATGTAACTGAGATTCTTCTTCTGGTAAATAAGGAAATATGTAAGTAATTCATGGCATCAGAGCTCTATAAATTATAGTTAGAAGCTTCTCTTTTCTAAATTTCTCCATACATAGATATGATTCTCAAATCGGAGAATGGCACCTTAAGGTGTCTTTTTTATGCTCTTTAAAAATGTCTTAACATATATAGCCGAGTTAATTTAAATAATCAAGAATAATTGAGCTAATAGCTCTCGGTAGATTGCCATCATTTTTTTAATAGATTAGATTCATTACCGTTTCAGACCTATGTATTCATTCATAACTTAACAGTAAAAGGGGGGATGATTAAAGGTATGGCGTTTAATGATGAATTAATTTGTCAACAGTTTGCAAGAATTATCGGCGGGCAAGAAGGATTCGCCGGTGGGAAATGCGTGGCAACAATAAACAGGGATGAAATACGAGCAACAATCTTAGGAAAACGTTTTAGAGTAACAACTTCCTTTTCATTCGAATCACGAGACAATAAAACTGGACGGGCATTATGCCTAGGCCGAGTAGCACTCTTACAAAAAGAAGTCACTGAATTTGTGGCGACAATTATTAAACAAGGAATAATCGTTTCGTCTATACACAATGAGTGGTTATGTGATGATCCAAATTTGATTTACGTTAATATCGAAGACGTTGATGATCCACTAAATTTTGCAAGAAAAGTGAGAAGAGCGTTATGCACGTAATCAATTTCTTTAGTTAAACGAGTGATTATATTAAATTGAAAAGTTCAGCGTGTTGGATGGTTTTATAAAACGAAAGAAGGTGTTTCATATTTGGAATGCCTTTTCTTTATGTTTTCGTTACTAATGTGGGTGGTTAACGGATTATATGCTGTTTATCTTGCAACAGCAAAAACTGGACGAGGTATCTTTAAAAGTTTTTGACTGTCCGTATATACCATATTTTATCAAATGTTATTAGCATATCATAAAACGACAGGGGAGAAATCGCCAGAGAAATACGTCAAATTAGTCATTCCTTCTATAATCTAAGGGGACGTTTTTGTTTTCGAAAAATAATAGGTAAATCATTTGACAATTAAAATAATCTACTTTAATATATATGCCATAGCATATATATGGTGAAACAAATACATTCATTGTGAATGATTGACTGGTATGCTATATCCTTTTATATCTTAATTTATAGAGGTGATATATGAACTTACATGATTTAATAGGCTATCTTGTTCATCGTACTGATGTGAAAATGACCAACTATTTTACGAAGAAATTAAAGCCTTATGGAGTTACGCCAGAGCAGTGGGGGATTATTAGTGTTCTTTGTAGCCAAAGGAGCACTACTCAAAAAGAGTTGGCGGAAGCTATTGATAAAGATCAAACTACTGTTGTTAGAATGATACAGTCAATGGAGAGAAAAGGGATTGTAAAGAAGGCTTTGAATGACCAAGATAGGCGTTCACATAACCTATTTTTAACTGAAAAAGGTGACGAGTTAAAGAAAACAATCTTGCCTGTAGTGAAAGACGCTCACCATTTCGTTACGAGTAATTTGAGCGAGGAAGAAATTAAAGTATTACAATCGTTATTAAACAAATTGTATGATACACACTATTAATATTTGTTCCTTATTGATGCTACGCTATTCATAAGGAACAAACTTTGTTTTAGGTATTACATATGCTATAGCATATAATTTTCGTTTGGACGAATGGGAAGATAACTTTATTTTGTATGATATCTGATTCAGGGTCACTTTTTTGCCTAGTACCAGTCAAATTTTTGTATTATATATGCTATAGCATATAATTTTCGGCCCTTTAATATTGAGAAGGGTAATGTAAATTGAAGCGACTTCCATACGGGTAATCTCAGGAAATAGGGTAAAGGT